>JASDQU010309643.1:44040-60912 GCA_032191745.1 Picea mariana
AATTGTAGAAAAAGAGAAAAAAATTGTCTTGTGACATATTGATGTTCTAAGACTAGAAACTAAGGTGCCTCGTAGGGCTAGAGCTAAGAGAAATAATCCGTCTAAAGACATCAAAAAACTAAGAAAACCTGTGAACGTTGTTTTCATCTAGAGCTTGGGCCTGGATTCTGTTCTTTCTGAGGATCATGCACAATGTCCGTCGCTGAAGTCCCTATGTCTGGAGTGGTGTGAAGGAGAGCGGAGATGAGAGTCTCCAAGCGCTCCTCACGAAGCTCACGAAGTTTGTCTCTGATCAACAGCTCCACCATGTCACGCCTGACTTCGAAGACCGAGTTCTGGATGTTGTCCAAATAATTATGCAGCTCTATAAACCCATCGCACCAAGCGCATGAAGGTTGTGGCCGAGGAGAAAGCAGGGGCGGAAGAGGAGGTGAAGGTGGTGGTGGAATTGTGGAAGAAGTGTGGGGGTAGGCAGAAGAAGTGTGGGGGGAGGCGAAATAAGTGTGGGGGGAGGCGAAAGAAGTGAGGGGGGCAGTCGAGCTAAGGACAATGGATGAAGAAGGCATGAGGGAGGGAGGCTGGTGTATGGATGATGCTTCCGGGCTGAGCTCAAGTGCGAAGCCGAGTGAATTACCCATGCTTTCAACCTACTCAACTCTACAGGCCCATGTGGAGGACAACAGAGGGAGATCCATGGTGGAGTAATGGGCTGTAGGCTGAGGCAAGTCTGGAGTGTTTTTTCGTCCTCACCCCAGTGATCTATACCACACAACCCCTCTCTTGGATTTTCCCCTTTTCCTTGGCATCGAGAAGAAACACAGGAGAGGAGGGATGGAAATGAATTGAAGGAGAGTTGACACAAACTAGAGAAGAAGAAAACCAGGGTTGAAGCTAGGAGGAGCTAGGGCCGAGGTATGAGAATGAGCGGAAGAACTAACATGCACAAAATAAAAGCCATAGATCCAGATCTTGTGATGGGATTGGTTGGGAGGCCAACCCATCACATTAACTTCGTCTGCGTCCAGGAGTGCCATCGCCATAACGAGGGTGCACTGCCCTGAGAAATGAATGATGGGAGTTAAATGCAGACATAGGAGGGTGGGAGTGCGGTGGCGAGGTGTTGTTTTGAATTAGGCCAGGTGTCCTCCCGCCAGACGAAGGACGCAACATGCCCGATGACACCCCATCCGGGGGTTGATCCTTGTTGTGTGCTATGGTTATGTAGGAAACAATGAGGGGGTGGTTCGGACATGAGATTGGATTACAGCATAAATCCCCTTCCTTCAATTCCACCCCAAAATTCGCCAGCTTATCCACCACTTGATTAGCTTTCCTTCGAACGTGGGAGGGGATGATTACCAACTGAGGTTGAAGAATTGATTTTATTATGATCAATCCATTTATGAGTCTCCAACTCAGGGGTATCCTTTTTGGATATGCTCGATTAAGGAGGTGGGAGAGGAGGTTGATAATGATCTGAGAGTCTCCTTCCGTTATAAGGAAATTCATCTCTTAATCCATGGCCACTTGGAGTCGTTTGAGTAGACCCCATAACCCAGCTGCATTGTTGGTGTTATGACCTAAGTTACCCGCTGTCAAGAGAAGGATCTCTCCTTTGTTGTTGCGAATGGTAGCCCCAAAACGTGCTGGGCCCGGATTACCTTTGGAAGCTTCGTCGAAGTTGATTTTGAGATAACCATCCTTCGGGGCCTTCCATTGGGAGGGACTATTCTTGGTTGGGTGTCCAAGGGCTATTGTTGGAGGACTTGGGGTGAGACGGAGTTGCCAGGCATTGAGAATGATCTGTTCACTGGGTGGGAAAGACAAATCGAGTTCCATACACTGGTGTATATTGATTGTTTCCTTGATGTTGGAGAGGGTTTTGGACCATATTTCTTTCCAATTCATTGAGGAGGAGTTGAAGATCCGGTGGTTCCTTTCTTTCCAAACGTGCCAGAGAATGAACCCGGGGAGAAGCTGCCAAATCCGATTGAGGATGGGAGAGTGAAAAATTGAGTCTTTCCATCCCTCAATGGTTTCGCTTAGGCTGAAATAGTTTATGTCTGAGGTTCTCATGATGCTGGCGCATTGATCCCAGAGTTGAAAACTGAAGGGGTAGAGGTTGAGCAAGTGATTTTTTGTTTCCTCCTCATTGCAACATAAAGGGCACAAAGATGGATCTGTGAAGCCTCTTTTTGTTAAATTGTCCCAGGTGAGGATGCTATTGTGCACCGTTAGCCAGAGGAAGGTATTGATCTTGGGCCATAGCTTTTCTCCCCAAATTTTATTCCAAACTACATCTTTTGGGAGAGAATTATGACCCGCGCTGAGAAAGTAAGCCTCTTTGAGGTTGAAGGTGCCCGTTGTGGAGTATCCCCACCTCAGGATGTCCTCACCATGTTGGATGAAAATATTTCTTGAATTGATCTTGTCGATTAAGGGCTGAAGATTTACCTCAGGGGGGATATTTAGCTCCTCGTGAGTAGATTTCCATCTGCACCAGGTGACTTTATTTTCCTCGTTATTCCAATAGTTGGCCACTTTTAAAAGATCGGTGGCTTCCGTTAGGGGTTTATATGTACTCAAAGTAGGATCCTTATCCAGGGTTGGTAGCTGTTGCCAAGAGTCGCTCTAGAAGAGGGTCGCGGTCCCATCTTGAATTTCCCAGAAAGAGTGATCAATGACCATCCCCTTGTTTTTCTTGGCCACATTTCAAATGAGTGATCCTGTGCCATGGTCATTCCATCTGATTAGTTCTTTCTTCGGAGTGATATGTGTGTATTTTCTCCTCTAGATGTGCGCCCATAGGTCTTGAGGCCTCTTTAACCACCGCCACCAATTTTTTTCTCTTAGGACTTTGTTGAGGATTGACAGATCTCTAAGACCAATTCCCCCTGCATGCTTTGGTCTGCATGTTTTTTGCCAGCTTACCGCAACCCTTTTGCTCCCATATTTGGTACCTTGCTAGAGGAAGTTCCTTTGGATGCTCCTGATGATGGTTAGGATAAAACTTGGGGCTGCTAGGGCCGAGAACATGTAAACGAGGATATATTGAAGAACATATTTAAGGAGAATTAAATGAATAGGAAGATTGAGGGAACGGGAAGTCCAGGAGGATAATGTTTTCCTGAGTTTGGACAGAAGATCCTCCTAGGAGGTATTCCTTAAAGGTTTGTCGATAAGAGGGATGCCAAGGTACTTGGAAGGGAGGGAGTTGTAGGTGAACCCCGAGAGTTGAGTGATGTGGAGTTGCACCTGGATGGGGGTGTTGAAGAAGAATATCTGGGACTTGACTAGGTTTACGTCCATGCCCGAAGCATCACAGAACATGTTGATCACAGAAAGGATGTGGGTGGCTTCCCGAACTGTGGGGAGTCCCATCATTAGAATTTCATCCACGAATTGACTATGAGAAATGGGTGGGGAAATTCCATGTAGGGAAAGTCCTGAGAGGGAATGGTCGGTGATGGCTGCTTTGATAGTTCGACTTAGTCCTTCCGCCATTAAGATGAAAATAAAAGGTGAAAGTGGATCCCCTTGTATNTAGGGCAGAAGAAGTGAGATTTACGATCCAGGTGACCCATGAGGGATCGAAGCCAAAGGGGAGGAGGGTAGCCTTCAAATAATTCCAATTGAGTTGATCGAAAGCTTTGGAAAGATCCAGTTTCAGAAGCATACCAGGTGACTTGGTTGATTGGAGAGAGTGGATCACCTCGTGCGCTAGAATAATGCTGTCCATGATCTGCCTGCCCTCCACGTACCCTGACTATTCATGAGAGATAATAAATGGTAGAATGCTTTTGAGACGTTTGGCGATGACCTTCATGAGGAGCTTGTAGATCGCATTATAGAGTGTAATGGGTCTGAAATGATTCAGAGTGGTGAATTTGTTCTCTTTTTGGATGAGAGTGAGGAAAGTGGCATTGAGAGCCAGTAGGACCTGTCTTGACCTTCTAGAGTCCTCTATGATCTCCCATAACTCCTCTCTAATCATATCCCAACAGTGGTGAAGAAATTCTGATGTGAAGCCGTCAGGCCGTGGGGCTTTGCCCACCGGGGTGTCCCTGAGGGCTTGATCAACCTCTTCCTGGGTGATTGAGCGCATCAGATCCTCATTTGGTTCTTTAGTTACCTCCTTTGGAATGTGCTTGATGATGGATTCTATAGATTGAGTGCGATCTGTTGGGGGTTCTGAAAGAAGGTGCCTGTAATATGTGAGAATTTCATGCTCAATGTCTGCGTGTTTTTGTATCTCCATACCTTGATCCGATACGAGATGTGTGATGTGATTAGTATGACATCGTTGAAGCATCGATCTATGGAAGAATTTAGAATTTATTTCCCCCTCTTTGAGCCATTGGATGCATGATTTTTTCCTCCAGAGAATTTCTTCCTATGCCCATCTCTCTGCCAACTGTTTATTGAGGGTGGTATCTTGTTCCTTTAGGAAATCAGTTAAACCTTGATGTCCGATCTGCTGTTGGAGGGCTTGAATTTGCTGGTTTAGGATTTGTTGAGCTTGGAAAATGTTACCAAATGTGGATTTATTCCAGGTCTTTAGACGTTGCTTAAGGTTTTTTAACTTCTGCTGAAATTTGTACATAGGAGTACCTTTTGAGATTTCCGCTTCCTTCCACCAATGGCCGATGTTTGCTTGAAAGTCCAAGTGTGTCAACTAGAATTTGTCAAAGTAGAAGGGCTTCTTTCCTGGGGTTCCACTAATGTTCATCGTAAGAAGTATCGACCAATGATCCGATCCTGGAGTGTCAATCACGGTGGCTTGCCAAGTGATACCCTCCAACATGAAGGGTTTAGAGATTAGGAAGCGGTCTAGTAGGAAAAATACATGTTGTGTGCCAGATATTCTGTTTGACCAAGTGAAGATTCCATTGTTCATTTCTACATCAATGAGGCCGAGCATGTTGATAGTTCTATGGAACTGTTCGCTGTCACTGCCTAGTCTGCGGGTGCCCCCCTTTTTTCCCTCCAATCCAGTTATCATGATGAAGTCTCCCCATAGTATCAACCATTGATTTCCAATGTGGTTGGTGATCCATTCCATATGCTGGAGGAAGGATTCGTTGTCTCCCTGGGTTGCGAGGCCATAGACATTCGATAAGTAGCCTGGCTTGTTCGAACCAATGATTTCAAAGGAGGCCATGATATTCCATTTGGAGGTAAAGAAACCTTCCATGAGTATAGTGGTTAGGTTCCAGAGTATGGATAGACCCGACACTGTACCTTTTGCGTCTACTTCTGCTATTTTTGCTTGCTTCCAACATTTTGTAAGTATTTGAGTGGCTTAATCCCCCACACATTTTATTTCCTACATAAGAAGAATATCTGACTGTTCTTTCATTATCCTTTCCCAGAACAAGCATTGCTTACTTCGTGCATCGAGACCCCTAATGTTCCAGGATAGCATCTTCCTGATGAGGGTGAGGGTTGGAGAGGAGGAAATATGTCCGAGATTAGGTGGATTTGGCCAAAGTTCACCAAGAAGTTTCCTACATCTTGAATGAGCTGGTGCTTTGGTTTTCTTCCCATTTTCTTCTCATATTTGATGGGTTTACACTAGTCTTTCGAGTGCCCTCTTTGGATTCCCAGACCAGAGTTCGCTCGGGCCGATCCCCCCGCCATGGAATTAAGGAAGACTTTCTGCACTTTGCGTAATTGATCCTGTGGGATGGTATATAACTCTTGTTTATGATAGGCTTGTTCTAGGTGTACCAAATCTATTCCTCCTAGTTCCTGATCTTCTAGATCTACGTCAGGGTCTCCGATTTCTAGTCCTAGATTTGCGGGGAGGGAGGTTTCTGAGGTGGGGATTTGGGGGTTTGCAGGATTCGGTTGGATAGTTCTTGGGTTGTCTTTAGCTTGCTCCGAGGGAGATGGGTTTGGCAGGGGGTGTTGTCCCTTGACCAAGTTTTGGGAGATACTTGGTCATGTTTGACTGTTTTTGGGACTTCGACAGTCTGTCGAAGATGGAGTGCCAGACGAAGCAGAGACTATGAAATCTCGGCCCACTTTTGGGTTTTTGGGATAATGTAACGAGAATGGAATGTCAGCCCATGGGATTTTCCCATGTTTAGGCCTATTTTGTATGTATAAATAAGTAAGCTAGGCAATGTAAGTAGAGGAGAGTACATCTATGTGATGGTAAATATTGCTATGTGCAAGTGATCTATGTGATTGAGTAGGCTTTATGCATACTAAGTACAAGTGTTTGTAAGAGACTGGGTGCTCAGATACTCGGGGATGGAGGATCTAGCGAGGTGCGCAGATCTCCTGTCCTATGCAGAGTAGGGTTTTGGTGGCTTTGTGCTTGTAACCTATTTGACTGAAGACAATAAAGAAGAAGAGTTGGTGGACGTATCCCCAAGGTGGGGGTGAACCACGTAAATACTGTGTGTTATGCTTTGTGCTTCGAATTGATGTGTTTATCCCTTCTTTTGATAAGTGCTTGGACATGTTTAGATAGATCTTCTTATGCTTTGTGCTTATTAGACATGTATGAATGTGCTAAGTGCTTGATCTGTTAGATCTGAATAATCTATTGATGCTAAGTGATTAAGTAGGTTAATATCTCTCTGACGAATGCGAAGCTCTGTTTTACCAGCAAAGTAGATAATGATTGGATGTTAAGGAACTAAAGGTGCTGAATGCTTTATTAAGTAGTATAATCACAGATCTATGTCCCAGCTAAGGTTGCAGACGCTTGAGTCCTGCAACCACCCTTGCCTCTACCTCGGGTGAGACTTCATCTGCTTCGCAGGTGTTGCTGAAAGGGACAGTAGTTAGGGCTTTGTTGGTGCGCTCTTGAGCGTTGAACCCTGGGTCTGCCCATGTGCCAACAAATGGTTCCGTTGCCAAGACCCGAAACTCTGATTGCTAGGAACTAAGAAAGAAGAGCTTGTGCAAAATAAATCTTTGTGCATAGATCTGTGCCCTAGGGCGCAGTACCCTACTCGGATTATAAGCTCTGTTCTAAGAAAAGAAGTCTGAATATGAAGTAAGAAGGTCGGATTTGAAAGAAAGAAGCAAGATCTGGAAGCTTTGTGCCAAGAAGAAGGTCATATCTGAAGAAAGAAGTTCAGAAGGTCAGATCTGAAGAAAAGAAGCTCGATCTGAAGAAAAGAGGTAAGATCTATAAGCTCTGTGCTCCGATAAAGGTAAGAATTATAGAAAAAGTCTAGATCTGAAAGCTTTGTTCTCTGTAAAAGTAAGATAAGCAAAATTTTTTGTTCCTAGAATATGAATTTAGGTATGTTTGATAGATTCTGTCCTAGCTTGAAAACTAGGGCACTAATAGATGAAAGAAGATTTGATATAAGTAGATTTGATAAGAATAATGAAAGATATGTTATACCTATGCATAGAAAGAATGTTTGGACTAACAAATGGATGCAGGATCGTGGAAATAATTTGCTGCAGGTTAATGCCTATGATCCTAGTGCGCATTATAAAGGGAGTTGGGGATCATTTAAAAGAAAGAGAGGGTTGAACCTCTGTCACAATTGTAGAAGACCAGGACATCTTGCTAAGGAATGCCCTAGAAGAATACCTAGTTGTGTTTGTTATAAAGCTATGGACCATGAAGTGTTGGATTGCCCTAGAATGATTGCTAAGATTGAAGGAATGAATCTAAATCAAGAAAACCCTAAGGCAGCTTCAGAAAAGGCAGAACCCCAGCAAGAATCAGAGAAAGTATTGATACAAATGAAAGAGACCCAAAATGACCATCGACATGTTAGATTATCATAGGTCTTCAAAGAAAAAGAATGCATTGAAGAAAGAATAGGGGACTTCAACATTGACTGTGTTCTTGATGAAGAGACACAAGTGAATATTATGCCAGAAGGAACCTGGGAAGCTATAGGAAGGCCTGATATGATCCTTTCTCGAGGAGGAATAAGTTTATTCAGAGGAAAGTTAGTAAACCTATGTGGAAGGCTCGCTCGACTACCTATGACTGTCAATGGAACTTCGACAAAGAAAGATTTTGAGATTATCAAATGTATTGAAGACAACACCCTGTTTACCATGTTACTAGGGAAACCTTGGATTGCAAGAGATCAAGCCAGACGAAAAGAAGAAGAAGAAGCCTTGGACCAGAAGAAACAAGAGTTAAAAGATTTCATGACTAGAAGGATCACTCAATTGATTAAAGAATAGGAGAACAGATCAAATCCATTTGACCCCAGAGACTCCGATGTCGAAGCTGCAAGACCACTAGAATACCCTCATAAGACTAAAGTACTTACTCCAAAGGCAGAAGAGATGTTAACCCTGAAATATTCTCAACAACACGTAGTAACTATGTCTAAAGAAGATAAGAATTAGAATGGAAAGAAGAATACTGAGACAAAGCTCATTGGAAAGAAGGATAGGAAGCTAAGTAAGAAGTGGAGTAAGATTGAAAAATTATAGAAGGTTCCAGAGGGAGCCTCGCAGAAGGAAAATTTGTAGAATTGTAGCTTCACCGAGATATCAGAACAATGACATAGGTCACTTCTCCGTGTAGAAGAAATATAGTCGTTGAGGATGATATATCCGTTCGAATGATGCTCCGAATGGTTGGAAAAACATTTATGGCTCGCCACCTGACCGTTGCACCATGCCATAATGGATAGAATAATAGTTAATGAAGCCTCATACCCGTTGCAAGCAATCCGTTGCTGAGTTTCCTATTATCCCATCGTGCCATGCACGAAGAACACTTTTGCCAAATCAAGAATTTGAGCTTGCAACCTTGGTTAAGATTTTCCAATGATCATTACGCCTTTACTCTCCATCTTATTGCCATGTCTACATTACTTCGTGAACCCAATATTATTAACCCCGAGCACGTATGTCCGAGGAGCTCAGCGCACTCGAAGAATCTGCGAAGGAAGTACTCACTGATCTCAGGACCGAGAAATTCATGTCGGAAAGAAGGATGTATGCAGGTGTGCAAGCATCATCGACAGGAGGAGTCCAAGCTTCTCCATCGACTGCTCTCAGAGCAGGAACTTCCAGAATCATGACAGAGATGAGAACGAAGCATAGAGATGATCTTGCAAATACTAAGTTGATTCCAAGCATCTTACCTGCGTATATACCTCCTTTGAGCGACGCAGTGAACAGAGATAGCGTGCCTTAATATTTTGACTATGCTTTCATCACTGTGTACCTCCTGAAAGGGATACACGCAGTTCGCACAGAACAGGATAAGATAACAACACTGAAGTTTAGTGACTTCAACCTTGGAGACCGTAAAGCTTACAGTATGCTCGCCCTGCACAAGTATTTGACCAAGATGAAAGGAAAGAATTCAAAGATTATCCCCTAGCCTTGGACCCATAACCTCACGCAGTCTACCCTGCTTAATGTTACGAAGATCCCTCACTTTAGACACCATCAAGAAGTGAACGCATGTGTTAAGTTGTTGTTATCTTGTTACCATGGAGGATATCTATGGCTGAACCGATGTATCACAGTGGATCCGACCTTGATCCATCAGATCACCGGGATGAGCATGCAAGGCCCTGAACCACATGATTTTTACCCTGGAAAGACCATAGATCGAGACTTGGCATGGAAGATAAAAGAGACTTATGGTGATGTCAAGAAGGGCACGCGCGGCTACAAGGTAGCCTCTATTCAGAATGATGCAGTGTGCCTCGCCTGTCAGTTGATTGTAGGAAAGTTAGTTCACAAGAACTGACCAACCCAAGTCATTGGATTCATAGTAGACCTCGCAGGAAAGTGCGTGGAGGGCCTATAGATGAATTGGGTGTAGTACTTGGTAAACCAGCTGGAGCTCAACTATAGAGAAGCCCAGGACTAAGGATATGAGTTCCATTTTAGTTGGCTCCTCATCCTGATTGCTTTCATTGCATGGGAGATGTCATAAGGTGCGACCTTCCTGGACATCGAGCCATTTGAACCATTGGCTGTGAAGTTCAGTACCCTGTGGTACTCGAATGATATGAATAAACAATGGCAGTCAAATGCCGTGTTTCATTTATATTATAATCAGTTGAAAGTTTCTATCCAGTCTACACCGTGCATCACTCCGAACACCCTCTACAGGTTTCGACCCCTGATAAAGTTCAGCGTAGACAGACACTTTCTCTACATCACAACACACGCTGACGAGAACAAGCAGCAGTTACAGTCCTATTATAAATTAACAGAAAAGGATATGGAGGAGATCACAAAGGAATGGTTGACGAACCTCCTTGTTCCAGCTGACCCTACGGAGATATCTGATGTAGACAGTCCAAAAACTGTGTAGGATCTACCCGGACCTAGCATGCGACAAAAGATCAACGAAGTGCAAGACTTAAGCAGTGCCTCGATGAAAACTGATTCCATCACGCCAGAGAAAGAGGGTGATGGTGAAGAGTTAGAATTTGAACAGAAGCGCAGAGACGAAGCAAAGCTTTTGAAGAAGAGGAAGGGTTCACCTCAAAAACCTTCTTCCCGGAAGAAGTCCAAATCTCCTGTGACTAAGCTGCAGACCACACTAACCCTGGACGACTTCAACTTCATCGTCGCAGCTCTGAATGACGCCATGATGGAGATAGTAGAGAAGAAAGAGACTAAACAAGAGGAGATGTACAGTTGGATCGAGATAAATCTTCAAGGAGTGCAACATGCACTTCAGTCGAAGCACGCAGTCTCCACTGCACCCCTATCAGTCAAAACACTAGAAGTAGGGGATGAGCTAGCTCAACTCCACCAAATCGTGGATTCAGTTGAGGCTCGACTTCGAAAAGCACAAGATGAAGTAGAGCAAGCCATCCAAGCTTTGACATAAGTACATGGAGTACTTGTTGAACAACGCAGTGCTGCAGAACAAGAAAAGAGTGCTCTCCAAGAAAAGTGGAATGGCGAGAAAGCACAACCACAACAAGAAAAGGAACAGTTGCTGGCAGAGCAACTGGAGGTAAAGGAAGCGGTCAATAGAGCACTTCACTCTGTGACAGTCATTGAGGTAAAGACTGAAGAAAGAATCCCATAGTAGGTGGCACAGCTTGAAGAAGTGATCTAGAAGCTCCAACAACGCATTGCCGATTTAGAGCTTCGTGCAGTACCTAAGACCCCGCAGGAGATCAGAGACCAAAGAGAAATAACTGCCCGCAGCACAGTTGATAGACTAAAAGATCTTTCCTTTGAGTGCAAGCAGTTGAGTAGCCGTAGCGCCTAGACATATGAGAACCTCATCGAATACCCAGAGTTATATAAATTGGAGTCAGCTCCAGGAGGCGAAGTATGAAGCTGAAAAGCTACAGACGAAGATGAAGGCCCTATCACCCATAGAAAGAATGAAGAGATCTCATGAGAAGTGCACGGCCCAACAGCAGATCCAAAAGATCCAGAGAAAAGTGATGGAAGTGACTCAACGACTTCAGCCGGTGCAAGATAAGGTATGTCAGCTGTTCACAGAGGTTGAAAGCCGAGCAACAGAGCTAGAACAGGTTGTGAGTGTAGTAGAACAATGCCTAGAGGGACATGTCAATGATGCACTCATTCAGGAGTTTTTCGAGCAAGAGGCCATAGCACAACAGCAGGTCGGAGCAGCTCGAGCCAAGATCGAGGCATTCGAGGAAGAATTGATCAGACTAGAGTGACTTGGGACAAGTCACATGTGAGTGTTGGGGGATTGTTGGCCCTTGACCAAGTTTTGGGAGATACTTGGTCATGTTTGACCATTTTTGGGACTTTGACAGCCTGTCAAAGATGGAGCGCCAGACGAAGTGGAGACTGCGGAATCTTGACCCACTTTTGGGTCCTTTTTGGGTTTTTGGGATAATGTAATGCGAATGGGATGTCGGCCCATGAGCTTTTCCCATGTTAAGGCCTATTTTGTATGTATAAATAAGTAAGCTAGGCGATACAAGTAGAGGAGAGTACATCTATGTGATGGTAAATATTTCTATGTGCAAGTGATCTATGTGATTGAGTAGTCTCTGTGCATACTAAGTACAAGTGTTTGTAAGAGACTAGGTGCTCAAATACTCGGGGAAGGAGGATCTAGCAAGGTGTGCAGATCTCTTGTCCTATGTGGAGTAGGATTTTGGTGGCTTTGTGCTTGTAACCTATTTGACTGAAGACAATAAAGAAGAAGAGTTGGTGGATGTAGCCCCAGGGTGAGGGTGAACCACGTAAATACTGTGTGTTATTCTTTGTTCTTCGACTTGATGTGTTTATCCCTTCTTTTGATAAGTGCTTGGACATGTTTAGATAGATCTTCTTATGCTTTGTGCTTATTAGACATGTATGAATGTGCTAAGTGCTTGATTTGTTAGATCTGAATAATATGTTGATGCTAAGTGCTAGTAGGTTATTATCTCTGTGACGGATGCGAAGCTCTGTTTTACCAACGAAGTAGATAATGATTGCATGTTAAGGAACTAAATGTGTTGAATGCTTTATTAAGTAGTATAATCACAGATCTGTGTCCCAGCTAAGGTTGCAGATGCTCGATTTCTGCAAACACCCCTGCCTCTACCTCGGGTGAGACTTCATCTGCTTCGCAGGTGTTTCCGAAAGGGCCAGTAGTTAGGGCTTTGTTGGTGCGCTCTTGAGCGTTGAACCCTGGGTCTGCCCATGTGCCAACAAGGGGGCAGAGGGGTTGAGGGGATTTTATGGGATTTTCTAGAGGGCTTCGAAGGAGTTACTGGTTGAGGGTCAAGAGGGGGCCTAGGGAGGCAATTTTCTACCCGGATTCTTGTGACGACCCGTTACTTGGGTGTAACCCTCTTTGTTTTTGTCAGGATCCTCAGGATTTATTTTTTTGGAGTTATTAAGGGGGCATTCACGGAAGAGATGGCCACTCGTGACACTTCCGACAGCAGAAGGGATTATGCTCATAGTCCAAGGTTTGGGACCATTCTTGGTCTTAATAGTCTAAGGTTATGGCTCTAGGTAGGGGTTTGGATATATTTAAATAAACATAGATACATGCATAAGCAATGCACCTTCATTGTTTTGTGGCTTCTGTTGCTTTTACATAGATGGAAATCATATTTCCAATGCGTGCTAGTATTTCCTCCAGCTGAAATTCCCGGGGTAGGGAGTCGAGTCTCATCCTTACTAGAGCATGCGTGAAGTATTCCTTCTCTGGACTAAACTTCTCCGTTCAAAATCAGAGGAAGAGTCTTGCCGAGTTATAAAATTAAGGGCCTCCTTCAAAAATTATGTTTCTGTCTTCTAAGTTTTGTAGAATGGTGGTGAAGAAGCCTTTGGAACCAAGTTGAAGGTCGTAGTGACCTTTGGGCTTCCACCAGCGCTGAATCCACTTCACTAGATCTCTTTATGATGAACATAGGCCCAAAAACTTTCCCTAGGGAAAAATCTTTCATATATTGCTTATGATATTCTATTCTTGGTGAGTTGATGACATATTTGGGAGCAATAGGAGCTTGCAGGATGGATTTACCAGGTTCCTAGGTGCGATCCTCTTTTCGATGGTTTGTTTCAGGGTCTATCTCCATAGGTTTTTCCTTCGACAAATCTTCCTCCCAAAGGATGTTTCTCATTTCCGCTGGAAGTTGAAAGGGTGGTTTTTTGAAATGTTTGATGCCCAATGCGGGGGTGGTGACTGTGCTATAAGAGGGGCCAGGAGGCTCCCCTTCCTAGACCTCCATGGACAGATCAGATATTCATAGCGACGTGCACAGAGGGACTCTGGGTGGAAACCCTAGCAACCGATTTTGATCCAAAAATATTTTTTATTTTAATGTAAAAGAGAGTTAGTATTTATGAAAGTGAGTTTAAACATGACATTTAGATGACTTCATTGTAAAGTAATTTTTTCCCAGTTATTTAAGTGTATCATCATAAAGTAATTTTATTGTTATTTTTATAAGTTATTTTTTGCATGCAACTTTAAATTATAAAGTAACTTCTCACTTATTTTTATAAAAAATATTTATTTATTTATTTTAATGTAAAAGCACTAACATATTTCTAAAAGTCAGTTTAGATGTGACACCTTTTATGTATCTCTTTTAACTTTTTCATTTGGAATTTGTATTCAGTGCCTTTTTTTTCTTCCAAAATAGCTATTTTTTCTTTCTCTTTCCATCTTTACAATCAATTTTCTATTTTTGATTCCATATTGTTTGTATATTGTAATATGGATAATTTAATGATCTTTTTCTTACTAATTCAAACTACTTCTCATGGAAAAACCATATGGAGGAATTATTAGGAAGTAGAGGACTTTTCTTGACTACCTTGGGAACATAAATTGTCTCTCTTCAACCATTAAAAAAATCCAAGGGACAATAAAAATGATGAAGCACATGGATTAATTAGAATGTCCATATCCAATGATTTACAATTTTTCCTTCAAGGAATTGATATTCCAAATGTAGCTTGACAAAAGTTCGAAATCATGTTTGGTGAACATAAAGAAATTTGAGCCCACTAGATTGAAAACCATTTAATTGCTTTAAATCGTAGTGATTTCTCTTGCATTAAGTATTTTCTATCTAAGTTTAAAACACTTAGACTTTTACTTGTAGAATGTAAAATGAAGAAAAAAAATGACCAACTTATGTATATTATTCTTGCTAACCTTGGAAATGCTTATTTTATTTTTGTATCTACTTTTCCCTCCACCAAAAAACACCTATTAGTTAAGGGGTTACTTATAAAATGTTCCCTTTTGAAGGTTTTTGTGATTCTCTCGTTATAAAGCAAGATAATATCTTACATCTTGGAGTGATAAGCACTACAGGTACATCTAATAAATCCTTTAGTGGCACAACGAAAGCAAGGTCCCAACCATCTAAAGAAGCAACATCCTCGCAATATAAGGGTCTCAAACCCTCTTAGCCAGCTCCTACTCCCAATGGTGATAAAGGAACTAAATCAAAAGGAAAGAAGATTGAGAGACATTAAATTTTTGTGGGTGAAATGGTCATTGTAGTCTAAATGTTTTAGGAAGATGGAAGCCTTAGAAGTAACAATGAAGAAGAAGAACATCAATCTTGATCATCTTTCTTATAACTCTTCTTCTCATGGATTTACACTTTCTAATTTTTTTTTTTTCTTTCAATGCAACATCTACTTCTTCTTCTAATGCGTAACTTATTGATTCTAAAGCATCTTATCATATGGATAAAGCCATATTTTCTGCTCTTAATGAATGTAACACCAAAAAAGTATTTTTCAGTGACGATAGATATCTTAGTGTTGTATGGTCTTGACCAATTTAGCTAGATGATAGAAACTTTAATGATGTATTATATGTTTCAAGTATTTCTTGCAACCTTGTATTAGTATATCAAATCATTGATTCAGGATAAGGTAAAATAGTAAATTGTTCATCTCACCAACTTGTAATCAAGGATTTAAAATATCCGAAGCATACCCTAGTTACTAGAATTGTTGATGATATTACTAGGTTGTATAGGTTTGACAAATTTGAGTCAATCTTTTACATTAGTTTTTATTCATAGTGATGACATGAGAAAACTTTGGCTTGAAGGATTTGGTCATCTAAACTACTCATTGTGGTAGCTATGTAAACAGAATATTGTGACTGGTATTCCTCTTGCTTCTTTCCAAGATGGTGTTTATTCCCATTGTGTTCTCAACAAACATCATCATAGCAATTTTGAGAAACAACTCTCTTGGCATGCCTCAATGCCCTTGTAGCTTGTTCATAGTGATTGGTGTAGTTCGCTTCCTTTTACTTCTTTCTATGGGTTCAAGTACTTAACTTCCATTGAAGACTTCTCCAAATGCACTTAGATTATTTTTTTTTAACTTAAGAGTGAATTTTTTTACATTCTCTTGTCCTACAAGGCCTCTATAGAAAAACAATCTAGACATCAATGTCAAAAGGTAAGAATAGATAATGGGGGAAAATACATGAACAACAAATTTAAAACTTATTGCACTACATAAGGCATTCAAATGCAACATAGTGTTCCATATACACCACAACACAATGGTATTGTTGAGAGAAATAATTGCACATTGAAAGAAATGGAAAATTGTATGATCCAATCAAACAGATTAAGTTCTCATTTTTGGGTGGAAGCCATTAATTGTAAAGATCATGGTTGATTGCATGCCCACAAAGACCCTACATGATATAACATGGAAAGAAGCATGGAGTAACATTAAACTGGATATAAGCAACTTTTGTGTATTTGGTAGTGAAGCATGGGCTCATATTCCTAATGAGAAAAGAAAAGCATGATAGCCTACGAGTGAGAAGTGCATTTTTATTGGATACCCAAAAGATATAAAAGGTTATAAACTTCTTCAAACTCATTCAACATACAACCTGAGTGGGCCTAATGGTTAAGAACATGTGTTTTCTATTAAGAGGTCACAAGTTCAAATCTAGAGGGGGGTAGGGTATGTATACCTCTATAGACTTTACCAGTCAAATCGCTGGGCGGAGGGGGGTCCCTTGTCCCACAAACAAGGGGGTCTCATACACCAATTTGGTGTGGCTTGGATGTGACCTTAAAAATAGATTATTATTATTATTATTAACATAAATGTAAAGAAAAGGTTATAGACTTCTTCAACCTCATTCAACATAACTTATTATTAACATAAATGTAAATTTTGATATAGGTATATCAGCCTACATGCCTAATTCAACACTTGTAGCATCTTCAACCCATCGACCATCTTCAAAGAATGTCCCATCTTCTATTCCCAACTTTTTTTCTAGTGCTCCTATTATTTTTTCTTATCCTTTAGATGATGACAGTGAAGATGAAAATCTACCTCCACCTACTCACTGTCATCTAGGTGAGTCCATTGAACATGAACTTGCACCAATGCCAAAGCTTCCTAGATGGGTTCATAGAACACAATAAGTGGTTGGTGATCTTGTTGGTGACCCTTTAT
>JASDQU010309643.1:60962-89239 GCA_032191745.1 Picea mariana
AAATGCAGGCATAGGAGAGCGAGAGTGCAGTGGCAAGGTGTTGTTTTGAATTAGGCCAGGTGTCCTCCCGCCATACGAAGGATGCAACATGCTCGATGACACCCCATCCGGGGGTTGATCCTTGTTGTGTGCTATGGTTATGCAAGAAACAATGAGGGGGTGGTTCAGACATGAGATTGGATTACACCATAAATCTCCTTCCTTCAATTCTACCCCAAAATTTTCCATCTTATCCGTCACTTGATTAGCTTTCCTTCGAACGTGGGAGGGGATGATTACCAATTGAGGTTGAAGAATTGATTTTATTCTGATCAACACATTTATGAGTCTCCAACTCGGGGGTATCCTTTCCGGATATGCTCCATTAAGGAGGTGGGAGAGGAGGTTGATAATGATCTGAGAGTCTCCTTCTGATATAAGGAAATTCATCCCTTGATCCATGGCCGCTTGGATTCATTTGAGCAGACCCCATAACTTAGCTGCATTGTTGGTGTTATGACCTAAGTTACCCGTTGTCAAGAGAAGGATCTCTCCTTTGTTGTTGCGAATGGTAGCCCCAAAACGTGCTGATCCCAGATTACCTTTGGAAGCTTCGTCGAAGTTGATTTTGAGATAACCATCCTTCGGGGCCTTCCATTGGGAGGGACTGTTCTTGGTTGGGTCTCCAAGGAGTATTGTTGGAGGACTCGGGGTGAGATGGATTTGCCAGGCATTGAGAATGATCTGTTCACTGGGTGGGAAAGACAAATCGAGTTCTGTACACTGGTGTATATTGATTGTTTCCTTGATGTTGGAGAGGATTTTGGACCATATTTCTTTCCAATTCATTGAGGAGGAGTTGCAGATTCGACGGTTCCTTTCTTTCCAAACGTGCCAAAGAATGAACCCGGGGAGAAGCTGCCAAATCTGATTGAGGATGGGAGAGTGAAAAATTGAGTCTTTCCATCCCTCAACGGTTTCCCTTAGGCTGAAACAGTTTCTGTTTGAGGTTCTCATGATGCTGGTGCATTGATCCCAGAGTTGCAAATTTAAGGGGTAGAGGTTGAGCAAGTGATTTTGTGTTTTCTCCTCATTGCAGCACAAAGGGCACCAAGATGGACCTGTGAAGCCTCTTTTTGTTAAATTGTCCCAGGTGAGGATGCTATTGTGCACCGTTAGCCAGAGGAAGGTACTAATCTTGGGCCATAGCTTTTCTCCCCAAATTTTATTCCAAACTGCATCTTTTGGGTGGGAATTATGACCCGTGTTGAGAAAGTAAGCCTCTTTGAGGTTGAAGGTGCCCGTTGTGGAGTATCCCCACCTTAGGATGTCCTCACCCTGTTGGATGAAAATATTTCTTGATATGATCTTGTCGAGTAAGGGCTGGAGATTTACCTTAGGGGGGATATTTAGCTCCTCGTGAGTAGATTTCCATCTGTGCCAGGCGACTCTATTTTCCTCGTTATTCCAATAGTTGGCCACTTTTAAAAGACCTGCGGCTTCCGTTAGGGGTTTATATGTACTCAAAGTAGGATCCTTATCCAGGGTTGGTAGCTGCTGCCAAGAGTTTATCCAGAAGAGGGTCGCGGTCCCATCTTGAATTTCCCAGAAAGCGTGATCAATGACCATCCCCTTGTTTTGGTTGGCCACATTTCAAATGAGTGATCTTGTGCCATGGTTGTTCCATCTGATTAGTTCTTTCTCCGGAGTGATAGGTATGTATTTTCTCCTCTAGAGGCGCGCCCATAGGTCTTGAGGCCTCTTTAACCACCGCCACCAATTTTTTTCTCTTAGGACTTTGTTGAGGATTAATGGATCTCTAAGACCAATTCCCCCTGCATGCTTTGGTCTGCACTTTTTTTGCCAGCTTACCGTAGCCCTTTTGCTCCCATATTTGGCACCTTGCTAGAGGAAGTTCCTCTGGATGTTCCTGATGATGGTTAGGATAAAAATTGGGGCCACTAGGGCCGAGAACTCGTAAATGAGGAGATCTTGAAGAACATATTTAAGGAGAATTAAATGACTAGGAAGATTGAGGGAACGAGAAGTCCAGGAGGATAATATTTTTCTAAGTTTGGACAGAAGATCCTCCTAGGAGGTATTCCTTAAAGATTTGTCGATAAGAGGGATGCCAAGGTACTTGGAAGGGAGGGAGTTGCAGGTGAACCCCAAGTGCTGAGTGATGTGGAGTTGCACCTGGATGGGCGTGATGAAGAAGAAGATTTGGGACTTGACTAGGTTTACGTCCATGCCCGAAGCATCACATAACAGGTTGATCATGGAAAGGATGTGGGTGGCTTCCCGAACTGTGGGGAGTCCCATCATTAGAATTTCATCCACGAATTGACTATGCGAAATGGGTGGGGAAAGTCCATGTAGGGAAAGTCTTGAGAGGGAATGGTCGGTGATGGCTGCTTTGATATTTTGACTTAGTCCTTCCACCATTAAGATGAATATAAAAGGCGAAAGTGGATCCCCTTGTATGATGCCTCTGGAGGGAGAGAAGGGTTTGGATGGCACTCCATTAGACATGATGGAGAACATGACAGAAGAAGTGAGATTTACGATCCAGGTGACCCATGAGGGATTGAAGCCAAAGGTGAGGAGGGTAGCCTTCAAATAATTCCAACTGAGTTGATCGAAAGCTTTGGAAAGATCTAGTTTCAGAAGCATACCAGATGACTTGGTTGATTGGAGAGAGTGGATCACCTAGTGTGCTAGAATAATACTGTCCATGATCTGCCTGCCCTCCATGTATCTTGACTGTTCCTGAGAGATAATAAATGGTAGGATGCTTTTGAGACGTTTGGCGATGACCTTCGTGAGGAGCTTGTAGATCACATTATAGAGTGCAATGGGTTTGAAATGATTAAGAGTGGTGACTTTGTTCTCTTTTGGGATGAGAGTGAGGAATGTGGCATTGAGAGCCTGTAGGACCTGTCCTGACCTTCTAGAGTCCTCTATGATCTCCCATAAATCCTCTCTAATCATATCCCAATAGTGGTGAAAAAAGTCTGACGTGAAGCCGTCAGGTCGTGGGGCTTTTCCTACCGGGGTGTCCCTGAGGGCTTGATCAACCTCTTCTTGGGTGATTGGGCGCATCAGATCCTCATTTGGTTCTTTAGTTACCTCCTTTGGAATGTGCTTGATGATGGATTCTATAGCTTGAGTGTGATCTGTTGGGGGTTCTGAAAGAAGGTGCCTGTAATATGTGACAAGTTCATGCTCAATGTCTGCATGTTTTTGTATCTTCATACCTTGATCCGATACGAGATGTGTGATGTGATTAGTATGACGTCGTTGAAGCATCGATCTATGGAAGAATTTATAATTTCTTTCCCCCTCTTTGATCCATTGGATGCATGATTTTTTCCTCCAGAGAATTTCTTCCTACGCCCGTCTCTCTGCCAACTGTTTATTGAGGGTGGTGTCTTGTTCCTTTAGGAAATCAGTTAAACCTTGATGTCCGATCTGTTGTTGGAGGGCTTGAATTTGTTGGTTTAAGATTTCTTGAGCTTGGAAAATGTTACCAAATGTGGATTTATTCCAGGTCTTTAGATGTTGCTTAAGGTTTTTTTAACTTCTACTGAAATTTGTACATAGGAGTACCTTTTAAGATTTCCGCTTCCTTCCACCAATGGCCAATGTTTGCTTGAAAGTCCGAGTGTGTCAACCAGAATTTCTCAAAGCAGAAGGGCTTCTTTCCCGGGGTTCCACTGATGTTCATCATAAGAAGTATCGACCAATGATCTGATCCTGGAGTGTCAATCATGGTGGCTTGCCAAGTGAGACCCTCCAGCATGAAGGGTTCAGAGATTAGGAAGCGGTCTAGTAGGAAAAATACATGTTGTGTGCCAAATCATCTATTTGACCAAGTGAAGATTCCATCGTTTGTTTCTACATCGATGAGGCCGAGCATGTTGATAGTTCTGTGGAACTGTTCACTGTCACTGCCCAGTCTACAGGTGCCCCCCTTTTTTTCCTCCAATCCAGTTATCATGTTCAAGTCTCCCCATAGTATCAACCATTGATTTCCAATGTGGTTGCTGATCCATTCTAGATGCTAGATGAAGGATTCCTTATCTCTCTGGGTTGCGGAGCCATATAAATTCGATAAGTAGCCTGGCTTGTTCGAACCGATGATTCTAAAGGAGGCTATGATAGTCCATTTGGAGGTAAAGAAACCTTCCACGAGTATAGTGGTTGGGTTCCAGAGTATGGCTAGACCCCGTACTATACCTTTTGCATCTACTTCTGCTATTTTTTCTTGCTTCCAACATTTTGTAAGTATTTGAGTGGCTTCATCCCCCACACATTTTATTTCCTACAAAAGAAGAATATCCGACTGTTCTTTCATTATCCTTTCCCGGAGGAAGAATTGCTTACTTTATGCATTGAGATCCCTAATGTTCCAGGATAGCATCTTCCTGATGAGGGTGATGGTTGGAGAGGAGGAAAGATGTCCGAGATTAGGTGGATCTGGCCAAAGTTCACCAGGAAGTTTCCTACATTTTGAATGAACTGGTGCTTTGGTTTTCTTCCCATTTTCTTTTCATATTTGATGGGCTTACACTAGTCTTTCGAGTGCCCTCTTTGGATTCCCAGACCAGAGTTCACTCAGGCCGATCCCCTCGCCGTGGAATTAAAGAAGACTTTGTGCACTTTGCATAATTGATCTTGTGGGATGGTATATAACTCTTGTTTATGATAGGCTTGTTCTAGGTGTACCAAATCTATTCCTCCTAGTTCCTGATCTTCTAGATCTATGTCAGGGTCTCTGATTTCCAGTCCTAGATTTGCGGGGAGGGAGGTTTCCGAGGTGGGTATTTGGGGGTTTGTGAGATTAGGTTGGATAGTTCCTGGGTTGTCTTTAGCTTGCTCTGAGGGAGCTGGGTTTGGCAGGGGGTGTTGTCCCTTGACCAAGTTTTGGGAGATACTTGGTCATGTTTGACTATTTTTGGGACTTCGACAGTCTGTCGAAGATGGAGCGCCAAACGAAGCAGAGACAGAGAAATATCGGCCCACTTTTGGGTTTTTGGGATAATGTAATGGGAATGGGATGTCGGCCCATGGAATTTTCCCATGTTTAGGCCTATTTTGTATGTATAAATAAGTAAGCTAGGCAATGTAAGTAGAGGATAGTACATCTATGTGATGGTAAATATTACTATGTGCAAGTGATCTATGTGATTGAGCAGGCTTTGTGCATACTAAGTACAAGTGTTTGTAAGAGACTGGGTGATCAGATACTCGGGGAAGGAGGATCTAGCGAGGTGCACAGATCTCCTGTGCTATGCAGAGTAGGGTTTTGGTGGATTTGTGCTTGTAACCCATTTGATTGAAGACAATAAAGAAGAAGAGTTGGTGGACGTATCCCCAAGGTGGGGGTGAACCATGTAAATACTGTGTGTTATGATTTGTGCTTCAAATTGATGTGTTTATCCCTTCTTTTGATAAGTGCTTGGACATGTTTAGATAGATCTGCTTATGCTTTGTGCTTATTAGACATGTATGAATGTGCTAAGTGCTTGATCTGTTAGATTTGAATAATCTTTTGATGCTAAGTGCTTAAGTAGGTTAATATCTCTGTGATGGATGCGAAGCTCTGTTTTACCAGCGAAGTAGATAATGATTGCATGTTAAGGAACTAAAGGTGCTGAATGCTTTATGAAGTAGTATAATAACATATCTGTGTCCCAGCTAAGGCTGCAGACGCTTGAGTCCTGAAACCACCCTTGCCTCTACCTCGGGTGAGACTTTATCTGCTTCGCAGGTGTTGCTGAAAGGGATGGTAGTTAGGGATTTGTTGGTGCGCTCTTGAGCATTGAACCTTGGGCCTGCCCATGTGCCAACAAATGGTTCCGTTGCCGGGACCTGAAACTCTGATTGCTAGGAACTAAGAAAGAAGAGGCTTGTGAAAAATAAAGCTTTGTGCGTAGATCTGTGCCCTAGGGCACAATACCCTACTCGGATTATAAGCTCTATGCTAAGAGAAGAAGTCTGAATCTGAAGTAAGAAGGTCGGATCTGAAAGAAATAAGCAAGATCTGGAAGCTTTGTGCCAAGAAGAAGGTTAGATCTGAAGAAAGAAGTTCAGAAGGTAAGATCTGAAGAAAAGAGGTAAGATCTGTAAGCTCTGTGCTCTGATAAAGGTAAGAATAATAGAAAAAGTCTAGATCTGAATGCTTTGTGCTCTGTAAAAGTAAGATAAGTGAAAATTTTTGTTTCTAGAATATGAATTTAGGTATGTTTGATAGAATTTGTCCTAGCTTGAACACTAGGGCACTAATAGATGAAAGAAAATTTGATATAAGTAGATTTGATAAGAATAATGAAAGATATGTTATACCTATGCATAGAAAGAATGTTTGGACTCACAAATGAATGTAGGATCCTAGAAATAATTTGCTGCATGTTAACGCCTATGATCCTAGTGCGAAGTATAAAGGTAGTTGGGGATCATTTAAAAGAAAGAGAGGGTTGAACCTCTGTCACAGTTGTAGAAGACCAGGACATCTTGCTAAGGAATGCCCTAGAAGAAGACCTAGTTGTCTTTGTTGTAAAGCTATGGACCATGAAGTGTTGGATTTCCCTAGAATGATCACTAAGATTGAAGGAATGAATCTGAATCAAGAAAACCCTAAGGCAACTACAGAAAAGGCAGAACCCCAGCAAGAATCAGAGAAAGTATTGATACAAATGAAAGAGACCCTGAATGATCACCGACATGTCAGATTATCATAGATATTCAAATAAAAAGAATGCATTGAAGCAAGAATAGGGGACTTCGACATTGACTGTGTTCTTGATGAAGAGACACAAGTGAATATTATGTCAGAAAGAACCTGGGAAGCTATAGGAAGTCCTTCTATGATCCCTTCCCTAGGAGGAATAAGTTTATTCAGAGGAAAGTTAGTAAACCTATGTGGAAGGCTCGCTCGACTACCTATGACTGTCAATGGAACTTCGACAAAGGAAGATTTTGAGATTATCAAATGTATTGAAGACAACACCCCATTTACCATGTTACTAGGGAAACCTTGGATTGCAAGAGATCAAGCCAGGCAGAAAGAAGAAGAAGAAGCCTTGGAACAGAAGAAACAAGAGTTAAAAGATTTCATGACCATAAGGATCACTTAATTGATTAAAGAATAGGAGAACGGATCAAAGCCATTTGACCCCAGAGACTCTGATGTCGAAGCTGCAAGACCATTATAATACCCTCAGAAGACTAAAGTACTTACTCTAGAGGCAAAAGAGATGTTAACCCTGAAATATTCTCAACAACGCGTAGTAACTATGTCTGAAGAAGATAAGAATTAGAATGGAAAGAAGAATACTGAGACGAAGCTCACTGGAAAGAAGGCTAGGAAGCTAAGTAAGAAGAGGGCTAAGATCGAAAAATTACAGAAGGTTCCAGAGGGAGCCTTGCAGAAGGAAAATTTGCAGAATTTTAGCTTCCCCGAGATATCAGAACAACGACATAGGTCACTTCGCCGTGTAGAAGCAATATAGCCATTGGGAACGATATATCCGTTCGACTGATGCTCCAAATGGCTGGAAAAACATTTATGGCTCACCACCTAACTGTTGCACCATGCCATAATGGATAGAAAAAGAGTTAATGAAGCCTCATACCCATTGCAAGCAATCCGTTGCTGAGTTTCCTATTATCCCGTCCCGCCATGCACAAAGAACACTTTTGCCAAATCGAGAATTTGAGCTTGCAACCTTGGTTAAGATTGTATAGTGATCATTACGCCCTTACTCTCCATCTGATTTCCATGTCTACATTACTTTGTGAACCTGATATTATTAACCCCGAGCACGTATGTCCGAGGAGCTCAACGCACTTGAAGAATCTGTGAAGGAAGTACTCGCTGATCTCAGGATCAAGAAAGTCATGTCGGAAAGAAGGATGTCTGCAGGTGTGCAAGCATCATAGACAAGAGGATTCCAAGCTTCTCCATCGACTTCTCGTGGAGCAGGAACTTCCAGAATCGCGACAGAGACGAGAATGAAGCATAGAGACGATATCGTGAATACTAAGTTGATTCCAAGAATCTTACCTGTGTATATACCGCCTCTGAGCGACACAGTGAACAGAGATAGCGTGCTTATAGATTTTGACTATGCCTTCGTCACTACATACCTCCCAAAAGGGATACGCGCAGTTCGCACAGACCAGGATAAGATAACAACACTGAAGTTTAGTGACTTCAACCTTGGAGATCGTAAAGCTTACAATATGCTCGCCCTACACAAGTATTTGACCAAGACGAAAGGAAAGAATTCAAAGATTATCCCCCAGCCTTGGACCCATAACCTCACGTAGTCTACCTTGCTTAATGTTATGAAGATCCCTCACTTTAGACTCCATCAAGAAGTGAACGCATGTGTTAAGTTGTTGTTATCTTGTTACCATGGAGGATATCTATGGATGAACCGACATATCACAATGGATCCAACCTTGATTGATCAGATCACCAGGCTGAGCATGCAAGGACCTAAACCACATGATTTTTACCCTGGAAAGACCATAGATTGAGCCATAGCATAGAAGATAAAAGAGACTTATGGTGATGTCGAGAAGGGCACGCGTGACTACAAGGTAGCCTCTATTCAGAACGACGTAGTGCGCCTCACCTGTCAGTTGATCGCAAGAAAGTTAGTTCGCAAGAACCGACCAACCCAAGTCACTGGATTCGTAGTAGACCTCGCAGGAAAGTGCGTGGAGGGCCTACAGATGAATTGGGTGCAGTACTTGGTAAACTAGCTGGAGCTTGACTGCAGAGAAGCCCAGGACCAAGGATATGAGTTCCATTTTAGTTGGCTCATGATTTTGATTGCTTTCATTGCATGGGAGATGCTAGAAGGTGCAAACTTCCCGGACATCGAGCCATTTGAACCATTGGCCGTGAAGTTCAGTACCCTGTGGTACTCGAACGATATGAATAAACAATGGCAGTCAAATGCCGTGTTTCATTTATATTATAATCAATTGAAAGTATCTATCCAGTCTACACCACGCATCACTCCGAACACCCTCTACAGGTTTCGACCCCTGATGAAGTTCAGCGCAGACAGACACTTTCTCTACATCACAGCATGCGCTGACAAGCACAAGCAACAGTTACAATCCTATTATAAATTAACAAAAGACGATCTAGACGAGATCACAAAGGAATGGTCGACGAACCTCCTTGTTCCAGCTGAACCTGCAAAGATATCTGATGTAGACAGTCCATAAACTGTGCAGGATCTACCTGGACCTAGAACGTGACATAAGATCAGCGAAGCACAAGAATTAAGCAGTTCCTCGGTGAAAACTACTTCCATCATGCTAGAGAAAGAGGGTGATGGTGAAGAGTTAGAAGAAGTCGAACAGAAGCGCAGAGACGAAGCAAAGATTTTGAAGAAGAGGAAGGGTTCACCTCAGAAACCTTCTTCCTGGAAGAAGTCCAAAGCTCCCGTGACTAAGCTGCAGACCACACTGATCCCAGACGACTTCAACTTCATCGTCGCAGCTCTGAATGATGCCATGATGGAGATAGTAGAGAAGAAAGAGAATAAGCAAGAGGAGATGTACAGTCATATCGAGATAGAGCTCCAAGGAGTGTAGCATGCACTTCAGTCGAAGCGCGCAGTCTCCACTGCACCCCTATCATTCGGAACACCAAAAGTAGGAGATGAGCCAGCTCAACTCCACCAAATCGTGGATTCATTTGAGGCTCGACTTCGAAAAGCACAAGATGAAGCAGATCAAGCCATCCAGGCTTTGACACAAGTACAGGGAGTACTTGTAGAACAACACAGTGCTGCAGAACAAGAAAAGAGTGCTCTCTAAGCAAAGTGGAATGGCGAGAAAGCACAGCTACAAAAAGGAAAGGAAAAATTGCTAGCGGAGCAACTGGAGGTAAAGGAAGCAGGCAACAGAGCACTTCACTCTGTGACAGTCATTGAGGTAAAGATCGAAGAAATAATCCCAAAACAGGTGGCACAACTTGAAGAAATGATCCAGAAGCTCCAGCAGCGCATTGCCGATTTAGAGCTTCGCGTAGTACCTGAGACCCCGTAGGAGATCAGAGACCAAAGAGAAATAACTGCCCACAACGCAGTTGATAGACTGAGAGCTTTTGCCTTGGAGTGCAAGCAACTGAGTAGTCGCAGCGCCCAGACATATGAGAACCTCACTGAAAACCCAGAGTTATATAAATTGGAGTCACGGCTCTAGGAGGTGAAGTATGAAGCTGAAAAGCTACAGACGAAGCTGAAGGCCATATCATCCATAGAAAGAATGAAGAGATCTCATGAGAAGCGCATGGCCCAGTAGTAGATCCATACGATCCAGAGAAAAGTGATGGATGTGACTCAACGACTTCAACCGGTGCAAGATAAGGCATGTCAGTTGTTCACAGAGGTTGAAAGCCGAGCAACAGAGCTAGAACAGGTTGCGAGTGCAGCAGAACAATGCCTAGAGGGACCCGTCAATGACGCACTCATTCAGGAGTTTTCCAAGCAAGAGGTCGTAGCACAACAGCAGGTCGGAGCAGCTCAAGCCAAGCTCGAGGCATTCGAGGAAGAATTGATCAGACTAGAGTGACTCAGGACGAGTCGTAGGTGAGTGT
The DNA here is from genome assembly GCA_032191745.1 of Picea mariana. Taxonomy (NCBI): domain Eukaryota; kingdom Viridiplantae; phylum Streptophyta; class Pinopsida; order Pinales; family Pinaceae; genus Picea; species Picea mariana. Next base: position 71,569 of record JASDQU010309643.1, read on the forward strand.
TGGGGGCTTGTTGTCCCTTGACCAAGTTTTGGTAGATACTTGGTCATGTTTGACCATTTTTGGGACTTTGACAACCTGTCGAAAATGGATCACCAGATGAAGTGAAGACTGCAGAATCTTGGCCCACTTTTGGGTCCTTTTTGGGTTTTTGGGATAATGTAACGTGAATGGGTTGTCGTCCCATGGTCTTTGCCCATGTTTAGGCCTATTTTGTATGTATAAATAAGTAAGCTAGGCGATGTAAGTAGAGGAGAGTACATCTATGTGATGGTAAATATTGCTATGTGCAAGTGATCTATGTGATTGAGTAGGCTCTGTGCATACTAAGTACAAGTGTTTGTAAGAGACTAGGTGCTCATATACTCGGGGAAGGAGGATCTAGCGAGGTGCACAGATCTCCTGTCCTATGTGGAGTAGGATTTTGGTGGCTTTGTGCTTGTAACCTATTTGACTGAAGACAATAAAGAAGAAGATTTGGTGGATGTAGCCCCAGGGTGGGGGTGAACCACGTAAATACTGTGTGTTATGCTTTGTGCTTATTAGACATGTATGAATGTGCTAAGTGCTTGATCTGTTAGATCTGAATAATCTGTTGATGCTAAGTGCTTAAGTAGGTTAAGATCTCTGTGACAGATGTGAAGCTCTGTTTTACCAACGAAGTAGATAATGATTGCATGTTAAGGAACTAAAGGTGTTGAATGCTTTATTAAGTAGTATAATCACATATATGTGTCCCAGCTAAGGTTGCAAATGCTCGAGTCCTGCAACCACCCCTGCCTCTACCTTGGGTGAGACTTCATATGCTTCGCAGGTGTTGCCTAAAGGGCCAGTAGTTAGGGCTTTGTTGGTGCGCTCTTGAGCGTTGAACCCTGGGTCTACCCATGTGCCAACAAGGGGGCAGAGTGATTGAGGGGATTTTATGGGATTTTCTAGAGGGCTTTGAAGGAGTTATTGGTTTAGGGTCAAGAGGGGGCCTGGGGAGGCAATTTTCTACCTGGCTTCCTGCGACGACCCGTTACTTGGGTGTAACCGTCTTTGTTTTTATTAGGATCCTCAGGATTTATTTTGCTGGAGTTATTAAGGGGGAATTCATGGAAGAGATGGCCACTTGTGACACTTCCGACAGTGGAAGGGATTATGCTCATATTCCAAGGTTTGGGACCATTCTTGGTCCTCATAGTCTAAGGTTATGGCTCCAGGTAGGGGTTTGGATATATTTAAATAAACACAGATACAAACATAAGCAGTGTACCTTCATTGTTTTGTGGATTTTTTTTCTTTGACGTAGATGCCAATCGTATTTCCAATGTGTGCTAGTATTTCCTCCAGCCGAAATTCCTGGGGTAGGGAGTCGAGTCTCATCCTTACTAGAGCATGCATGAAGTATTCCTTCTCTGGACTAAACTTCTCCGTTCAGAATCAGAGGAAGAGTCCTGCCGAATTATAAAAGTAAGGGCCTCCTTCAAAAATTATGTTTCTATCTTCTAAGTTGTGTAGAATGGTGGTGAAGAAGCCTTTGGAACTGAGTTGAAGGTCGTAGTGACCTTTGGACTTCCACCAGTGCTAAATCCACTTCACTAGATCTCTTTCTGATGGCCATAGGCCCAAAAAATTTCCCTAGGGCGAAGTATTTCATATATTGCTTCTGATACTCTATTCTTGGTGAGTTGATGACATATTTGGGAGTAGTAGGAGATTGTAGTATGCATTTACCAGGTTCCTAGGTGCGATCCTCTTTTGGATGGTTTGTTTCAGGGTCTATCTCCATGGGTTTTTCCTTCGACAAATCTTCCTCCCAAAGGATGTTTCTCATTTCCGCTGGAAGTTGAAAGGGCGGTCTTTTGAAATGTTTGATGCCCAACTCGGGGGTGGTGACTGTGTTGTAAGAGGGGCCAGGAGGCCCCTCTTCCTCGACCTCCATGGCCAGATCAAACATTCAAAGCGATGCACACAGAGGGACTCTGGGTGGAAACCCTAGCAACCGATTTTGATCCTAAAATATTTTTTATTTTAAAGTAAAAGAGAGTTAGTATTTATGAAAGTGAGTTTAAACATGACATTTAGATTACTTCATTCTAAAGTAATTTTTTCCCAGTTATTAAGTGTATCATCATAAAGTAATTTTATTGTTATTTTTATAAGTTAATTTTTGCATGCAACTTTAAATTATAAAGTAACTTCTCACTTATTTTATAAAAAATATTTATTTATTTATTTTAATGTAAAAGCACTAACATATTTCTAAAAGTGAGTTTAGACGTGACACCTTTTATGTATTTCTTTTAACTTTATCATTTGGAATTTGTATTCAGTGCCTTTTTTGTCTTCCAAATTAGCTATTTTTTCTTTCTCTTTCCATCTTTACAATTAATTTTCTATTTTTTATTCCATATTGTTTGTATATTGTAATATGGATAATTTAATGATCTTTTGCTTACTAGTTCAAACCACTTCTCATGGAAATACCATATGGAGGAATTATTAGGAAGTAGAGGACTTTTCTTGACTACTTTGGGAACATAAATTGTCTCTCTTCAATCATTAAAAAAATCCAAGGGACAATAAAAATGATGAAGCACATGGATTAATTAGAATGTCCATATCCAATGATTTACAATTTTTCCTTCAAGGAATTGATATTCCAAATGCAGCTTGACAAAAGTTCGAAACCATGTTTGGTGAACATAAAGAAATTCGAGCCCACTAGATTGAAAACCATTTAATTGCTTTAAATCGTAGTGATTTCTCTTGCATTAAGTATTTTCTATCTAAGTTTAAAACACTTAGACTTTTACTTGTAGAATGTAAAATGAAGAAAAAAAATGACCAACTTATGTATGTTATTCTTGCTAACCTTGGAAATCCTTATTTTATTTTTGTATCTACTTTTCCCTCCACCAAAAAACACCTATTAGTTAAAGGGTTACTTATAAAATGTTCCCTTTTGAAGTTTTTTGTGATTCTCTCGTTATAAAGAAAGATAATATCTTACATCTTGGAGTGATAAGCACTACATGTACATCTAATAAATCCTTTAGTGGCACAATGAAAGCAAGGTCCCAACCATCTAAAGAAGCAACATCCTCGCAATAGAAGGGTCTCAAACCCTCTTAGCCATCTCCTACTCCCAATGGTGGTAAAGGAACTAAATCAAAAGGAAAGAAGATTGAGAGACATTAACTTTTTGTGGGTGAAATGGTCATTGGAGTCTAAATGTTTTAGGAAGATGGAAGCCTTAGAAGTAACAATGAAGAAGAAGAACATCAATCTTGATCATCTTTCTTATAACTCTTCTTCTCATGGATTTACACTTTCTAATTTTTTTTTTCTTTCAATGCAACATCTACTTCCTCTTCTAATGCGTAACTTATTGATTCTAAAGCATCTTATCATATGGATAAAGCCATATTTTCTGCTCTTAATGAATGTAACACCAAAAAAGTATTTTTCAATGACTATAGATATCTTAGTGTTGTATGGTCTTGAACAATTTAGCTAGATGATGGAAACTTTAATGATGTATTATATGTTTCAAGTATTTCTTGCAACCTTGTACTAGTATATCAAATCACTCATTCGGGAGAAGGTGAAATAGTAAATTGTTCATCTCACCAACTTGTAATCAAGGATTTAAAATATCCGAAGCATACCCTAGCTACTAGAATTGTTGATGATATTACTAGGTTGTATAGGTTTGACAAATTTGAGTCAATCTCTTCCATTAGTTTTTATTGTTCATAGTGATGACATGAGAAAACTTTGGCATGAAGGATTTGGTCATCTAAACTACTCATTGTGGTAGCTATGTAAACAAAATATTGTGACTGGTATTCCTCTTGCTTCTTTCCAAGATGGTGTTTGTTCCCATTGTGTTCTCGACAAACATCATCATAGCAATTTTGAGAAACAACTCCCTTGGCATGCCTCAATGCCCTTGTAGCTTGTTCATAGTGATTGGTGTAGTTTGCTTCCTTTTACTTCTTTCTATGGGTTCAAGTACTTAACTTCCATTGATGACTTCTCCAAATGCACTTAGATTATTATTTTTTAACTTAAGAGTGAAATTTTTTACATTCTCTTGTCCCACAAGGCCTCTATAGAAAAAAAATCTAGACATCAATGTCAAAAGGTAAGAATAGATAAAGGGGGAAAATACATGAACAACAAATTTAAAACTTATTGCACTACATAAGGCATTCAAATGCAACATAATGTTCCATATACACCACAACACAATGGTATTGTTGAGAGAAATAATTGCACATTGAAAGAAATGGAAAATTGTATGATCCAATCGAACGGATTAAATTCTCATTTTTGGGTGGAAGCCATTAATTGTAAAGATCATGGTTGATTGCATGCCCATAAATACCCTACATGATATAACATGGAAAGAAGCATGGAGTAACATTAAACTGGATATAAGCAACTTTTGTGTATTTGGTAGTTAAGCATGGGCTCATATTCCTAATGAGAAAAGGAAAGCATGATAGCCTACGAGTGAGAAGTGCATTTTTATTGGATACCCAAAAGATATAAAAGGTTATAAACGTCTTCAACCTCATTCAACATACAACCTGAGTGGGCCTAATGGTTAAGAACATGTGTTTCCTCTTAAGAGGTCACACGTTCAAATACGGAGGGGGGTAGGGTATGTATACCTCCGTAGACTTTACTAGTCAAATCGCTGGGTGGAGGGGGGTCCCTTGTCCCACAAACAAGGGGGTCTCATACACCAATTTGGTGTGGCTTGGACGTGACCTTAAAAATAGATTATTATTATTATTATTAACAAAAATGTAAAGAAAAGTTTATAGACTTCTTCAACCTCATTCAACATAACTTATTATTAACATAAATGTAAATTTTGATAAAGGTATATCAACCTACATGCCTAATTCAATAGCATCTTCAACCCATCGACCATCTTCAAAGAATGTCCCATCTCCTATTCCTGACTTTTTTGCTAGTGCTCCTATTATTTTTTCTTATTCTTTAGATGATGATAGTGAAGATGAAAATCTACCTCCACCTACTCACTGTCATCTAGGTGAGTCCATTGAACATGAACCTACACCAACGCCATAGCTTCTTAGATGGGTTCATAGAACATGATAAGTGGTTGGTGATCTTGTTGGTGACCCTTTATATCAACATTGTAAACGCTCAAAGTTTTAACAAGATTCCTCTCCTTTGGATCAAGTTTATGAGACTCGTGATCTAGACACATTTGTAGAAGAGTTTGGACATCTAAATTTGGTACAACAAGAAATGAATAATATCATTCCTTAATGGAAAATAATACTTGATATCTTGCCCCTGTTTCAAGATTTTTTTTTTTAGATGAAAATGGGTGTATAGAACTAAGTATGTAGTAGATGGAATTGTTGAAAGACATAAAACTTGAATAGTTGCCAAATGATTTTCTCAAGTATAAGGAATTGACTACACTGAAATGTTTTCCCCTATAGCCAAAATGATTTCCATGTACCTTGTTCTATCCCTAACGACTTCGTATAAATGAGAGGTTTGACAATTGAATGTTAAATCTGTCTTCTTGCATGTGGATTTGAAATTATAAATTTACATGGAGCAACCTCTTAGTTATGTTCATAATACTCCGGTCTTGTTTGTTACCTTAAAAATTCTCTATATGGCCTTTTGCAAGCTCCTCAGGCTTGGTATGCTAAACTGGATATATTTCTTCTTGATATGAACTTTTCTAGATGTTATTATGAATCCAATATCTATATCAAGAAACTGGGTAACAATATCAGAATATGATCAATGAGATTTCTATGGTGAGGGTTTTCAGTAATGTTCGGAAAAACCACAGTGTTGTTGATGGATTGTCGACGTTTCAGATCCATATCAGGATCCATCTTTAGGACAAGAAGCCTGGATTATAATTGAAGATAGAAGCTTCATATAAATACTAAATGGAAAGAGGGAAGCCTAAAGGTCGGCTGGAAAGAACCCTAATTCTACACCAATTAATTAAGTTATTCAAATTTTTTATTTTAAGTTATTCAAATTTTTTATTTGTTCTTAGGTTTTGATTTTATTTGAGATTTTTCATTTCTTTCAAAAAAAAATAAATTAATGTTGTTTTTAATTAAAAAGCTTTAATAATTATAATTTGAATTTTTAATGTTTTTTTGAGGAAATTTGAGTTAATCATAGTTAAGTGTTTTTAGGTTTTATTTTCATTAAGAATTTTTTATTTTTCCTTATTTTAAATTATTTTATTCTAATGTTGATTTTAATAATTTTTGTTTTAATTAAAATGATTTAGATTGAAGGTTTTATGTTTGAGGATTAAATTAATGAGTTTAAGTTTAATTAATAACTATTTTAGTAATGATTAATCAGAATACTTGTCCTTTATGTTTATGACCTTATACTCATTACCAAGTGATCCCAAACTTTTAATCGATGTGAAATCTATTCTTAAGAAGAAATTTAAAATGATACACTGAGGACATTTGCATTATTTTCTTGGTCTCCAAATCTTGCAAATTAAGGAAGGAATCTCCCTTTCCCAGTGTAAGTATGCATGTGGCCTTCTTTGTTTCTTTTACAGGGAAGATTGTAAACCAATACCATCTCCCTTCTAGTTTGGAGTCAAACTTGTTGTCACCTATACCACACCAAAATTTAATGGCACTTTGTATTATTAGTTAGTTGGTAGCTTTTTGTATTTTACTCATATCCATCCTAATATTCCTTTGATGCTGGTCTTGATACCTGGTAGATGCAAACACCAAATGAAATCCATTACAGAGAAACAAAGAGGAACTTCAATATATATGAGATACAATTAAATTTAGGATACAATACAATTCAGGGGGGATTTCTTTGTTGGTTGGTTTCACTAATTTTGATTGGGTTGGTGACCCTAATGATTATAATTCTACTCCAAGTCATGAATTTTCTAGTCTTGGTTCTATATTTGTCACTTGGGCTTGTAAGATTAAAGAAATGACATGCCCTTGCTCTTTATTTAGCATATGTAGAATATTGAGTAGTAGTTAGTGTAAATCAAGAAGTCTTATGGCCTTGTCAGATCTTTTTAGAATTTGGATTCCAGCAACAACATCCAACCACACTCTGGTGCGATAATTAGATTGCATTCAACTCACCAAATATATAGTTCAACATTAGTGTAGCAAACACATTGCTCCACACATGCACTTCATCACAGAGCTTTTTTCAAGATTGTGTCCTCGAAGTGCTATATTACATTACAAATTATCAACTTGCAAACATTTCACAAAGACTCTTGTAGAATTGAATATTTCCAAGATTCCATCTATGTTAGGAGTTCAAGTAGTTGTCATTAAGGTGGAATAGGCTATAATGCTTCCTTCATTCTCCTATTGTATCACCTTCTTAAATATTTTAATCTTATCCTATGTTATTTTTAAGGAGGGATGTTAGGATATTTAGACACTTAGGATTTAATTAAGTTTAACTTGGTCTAATGTGTCTTTAAGTAAAAAGTGTTTACTTAGAATGTGTTTTAATGTTGTCTAATGGTTTGATGTAATTTTGTACTTAGTTCCATAATGATGATCATTATAAAATTATTTGTGGGGCATTTATATATGTAACATGGCTTCACTAGACTTTTGTAATATTGAGCATGTGCACAAGGAGATTGTTTTGGGAGTTATTTGGTGGTGATGTCTCTCAGGTAATGGTGATCGACACTCGTAGGTCATTATTGTCCACTAATTCTCTCTTATCTCTTGATGAGCTTATCATCAACCTTTATGGATTGGTTGGTCTCCACCCTTGATTGTACCTTATGATCAATCGTCTAGGTTTTTCCTAGTTACTATAAATTGAGTCAATTGATCTTGAATCCAAGAGGCTCGGTGGAGGGTGGCTTATGGTATTGATCATTAGCCTGGACACTGGGGGTCCTTAGGCTAGATCATCCATATGCTTGAGAGTTGTATGAACATTTGAATTCCATACATGCATGTTCTCTAACAATTGTTATTGGGAGAATTGCATGAAGAATAAGAAGGCTGTGCTTCTATGGATGTTTTCCCAACTTGGGGTTTTACCACATAAATTTATTTTCTCGTCTCTCTTATTTGATAGATCTGGTTTTATTTGTTTGATACTTTTTGTGGGAGTTTAGATAGGATAGACCTTGGTTACATGTTTCTACATATTGTTCCTGGTCTTTCATGGTGTCCGAGCTATAATCTAACTCCTTGGATGAACTTCTTTGTTTGTTGAAATATTGGATAAGAGATATATTGTTTCCTTCCACAAGTATTCAACAATATTGATTGAAGTTTCTTTCTTTTTGCATCAATTTACCATATATCTAGTTTATTTTTTACATCTGTTAGTCTAAATTTTTAGATTTCATTTTTGAAGCCCAATTTTTTGTAGATCTGAAAATTCATATTTGAATCTCATGCTTGGCTTCTGCAAATTCTAAGCTTTTTTTTCCACTTGACATTACCATTTCATTTGGAGCATGATAAATGGTCAAGATAAATGCTCATGTTGCTAAATTTGGTCTTTGTTTTGGCCACATCTAAGATTGAATATTCATGTGTGTACATAAGATATGTACAAATTGGTGCATTTTTGGGCTAATTTGATTGTACATATGTGTCTGGTGTGGTTTAATTAGCCAAGATAAACTATTTGTTTACCACAATTGGATTTCATTTTCCCAATATATTGATGATTTATTCTAGTAGACATGCATCGTCTATTCACAGTAATATGTTTTTAAATTAGTTTTCAACAATATACCAAATGAATTTAAGATCAAATAACATGGATTTGATCATTTGGTTATAATAATATGTTATGTAATTGGATTTTATGAGGTCTTGGGTTTAAAACATGTTGCCTCTCAACCTTTACAAACATTTTTTCGAATAGATTTACTGTTTGGAGGTCCCACCACATCACTATCATGTGTACTCATCCACCCAACCAATTTGTGTCACAATAGTAGGTGTATCCAAACATAAATTACAATCTCATCTACCATGTGTCAATTTGTACGCTGCCATGTGTTACTTTCAACACATGCCACGTAAGCATTATGTACATGCCACACAAGCATTATGTACATGCCATGTTAGCTTATGTACCTTGCCATGTTAGCATATGGTGGGTTCCATTTAGACCAATCATAGGATTCCATGTACCACTTCTAGCTTAGATTTTTGGGATTAGCTCCAATATTTTGAAGTTGATTTTCAAATTGCCTTAAATTTGTCATATAACATTGATTTTTAGTGCAGTTTGTTGTAGAATGTGTATTTTGAGTTCTATACAAAGTGGCATATTTGGATTTAGTGAATTTTTCTATTTGATGCTAGTGATTTTCATTTGTTCCCAAAAACTCAAGGCTAAACATCATTTTTGGAACTTAAAATGGTCATAACTCATTGATGCATACACCATTTTGAGTGTTTTTTTTCAAAATGTATAAAATTTCATACTCAATGCAATGGTGATGTCAGTTTCTATTGATTTGGCCATACGATTATTGAGGATGGTAATGGCCATATGTTTCTCCTTTGTTTAATTGTGACAATAGTCTATTTGAGACAGTTTCTTGATGGTAGAAATTTTGTGCTTTTATTGGCATAATGTATTTGTAATGGAAAGACCATTTTACATTACCTGTGGTGCGTATTTGAGCACTCGTTGAACTTGATGATCGTTGTGAGATCATGTTCAAGTTCTTGATTGAAGCACTAAATTGGTTTTCGATAATTTTAACCTATTGGATCACATTCAACTTCATCTTCTGCTATCATTCATGTCTTCTTAGGGAGATTTTTCTTTGACACATTGTGGACTTTCCATGATGATTCATGTCTTTTCTCTTGGAGGATCTTTTTTGCAGTTATCTCTCTCTTTGCTTCACCTATTCAAAAGTGGTGTGTGTGAAGAGTTTGGAGACAATATGATTATGAAGATTACTACTCTATTTTGAGTTTCTTGGCACTTCATCATGGGAATATTGATGTTGTTGTTTTTGTTCATTCAACATTGATTCTCGGTGGTAGAAAGTGTCTTCTCCTTGCACTTTATTGATGGTTTCCTACATTTTTCCACTCAACAACTTATCCTTGATAGCATCAAATTTTAACACTATCTTTGCCACTTATCCAGGATGTTTGAAGTTGTCATTAAGGGGGAATGTAGTGTAATTCCATGTTCTTCCAAATGTGTTTATTATAGCTCATGATGTAATGATTATCTAGTGGTCACATTTATTGTTGTATAGTCTACGACTATGATAAATATGAGAATATCATTATGAGGAATTTGTGCACACAATGAATCATAATTAAACTTGTGAGATCTCAAATATCTCACATTATTGGCTTGTTATTCTTATGTAACACAACTTATTGCTTGACTCAAGTGCTCATCCCTCTAGTCAACTTCTTGAGGGAATGTTAGAATGTCTTTTAAAGTTATTTAATGGTTTGATGTAATTTTGTACTTAGTGTCATAATGATGATCATTATAACATCATTTGTGGGGCACTTATACATGTAACATGGCCTTACTAGACTTTAATAATATTGCACACATGCACATGGAGATAGTCGAGTTATTTGGTGGTGACATGTCTCGTAGGTAGTGGTGACCTACACTCATATGTCATTCTTATCCACTAGTTATCCCTTTTCTCTTGATGAGTTTACCATCAACCCTTATGGATTAGTTCATATCCACCCTTGATTGTGCCTTATGATCAATGGTACTTGTTTCTCCCGGTTACTATAAATTGATGCAATTGTTCTTGAATCCAAGAGGGTGGAGGGTGGCTTATGGTATTGATAATTATCCTGGACCCTGGGGGTCCTTAGGTTAGATCATCCATATGCTTAAGAGTTGTATGGATTCCATTTGAACTCCATATATGTGTGTGCTCTTGCAATTGTAATTGAGAGAGTTATATGAAGAATAATAAGGCCTTGCTTCCATAGATGTTTCCCCACCTTGGGGTTTTACCATGTAAATTTGTTGTCTCCTCTCTCTTATTTATAAGATCTACTTTTATTTGTTTGACGCTTTCCTTAGAAGTTTATATATGATAGATATTGGTTATATGTTTATACATAATGTTCCTAGTCTTTCAAGGTTTTCCGAGATTCCATCTATGTTAGGGGTCTAGCTGGTAGTTTTCATTAAGGGGGAATAGGCTTTGATGCATCATTCATTCTCCTATTGTATCACTTTTGTAAATCCTTCAGTCTTATCCCAAATTGTTCTTAAGGAGGGATGTTAGGAAATCCAAAATCTTAGGAGTTAGTTAAGTTCAACTTGGTCTAATGCATCTTTAAGTAAAGTGTGTTTCATTAGTGTGATTTTGTAAGTATCTAATCCAATAGTCATGATTGTATTCTAGACATAAAGTGATCTGAAAATTCATGTTTTCCTCTATACTAATGGCACTTGATATTTGTATTAACACTTTATTTGTCCATTATCTCTTTTTAAAGAGCATGGATGATCATTTTCTGATGATTGATTATGAGAGATTCATATGTAAATTATTTTCTTTTTTCATTAATATATTACCTCAAGTGGTTGTGTTGGTTGGGGCCATAGATTTTTTTCCTTTTTTAGGGTTTTAATAACATAATACAATAGTGTACTGAGTATTCATCTTTGATATGTTTGTGTGAGTGGTTTCATTAAGGTATTCGACTTATGTGGATATACCTTGTTTACTGAATAGATTGAGCATTGCAGACCATCTTCAATACTCTCCAAGGTAAGATTTTAATTGTTTGTATTTATTTTCCATTGATAAATATAAATATCTACTTTTATTTCTCCTCAATATCTTGTTAATTACATGAATGCATTTTCAATTGGTTTTTGAACTAATAGTTTGGAACACTATTTTTTTGTAGGAATAGTAATTCTTTGTATGGAATAATAGGTTTGTTGTGTTGCTTTTAGGACCATTGATAGGCGGTAACTCCTCTTAATTCCTCCTCATGATCAAAGTTCAAGCCACCAACTCTGCAAGGGTCTCTCCAAGGTTTGCCTCACCTTTATGTTGTTGAATTTATATTAATTTAGTTCTAATGCTTTCTCGGGGATAACATGGGATATAATAGGTTGTTATTTAGTTTATTTATTGTCCACCTCATCATTCTAATGGGATGAATACACACACACATTGTTTATTGAACCATAGTTCTCATTCATCAATAGTCCTAACCAACATGTTTTGTATGTTACAGGGTGTTTCTATAGTAAATAAATAGAGATTATTACTATTATGATACCTTGCAAGAACTTATATGAACTAGAGGATATTTGTGAGGTATTTATGTTTTCACCATGGAAAGGCATTCACCCTAGTCACTTAGCAGTTAGACTTTCCATAGCATCTTTGGGTTCCATACTTGAGAGTGAGCATGCAATGGTCTTCATTGGTGCGATGTTGTGTAAGCAGTGAGGTATTTAGAAGGTGATCAAATTGCACACTCGAAAAACATGGTCATGATGAATTTTAGTGAAAACAAGTTGCATGGAGGCGATGTGAGTAGTAGGTAGCATTGCTAAGTAGATTAAGGTGGGCCTGAATTTTTAACATGAAAGTTGGTCTTGATTGTTTAACATATTACTATAATGTTTAACAAGAGCAACAAAAGTCTTGGCATGCCATTTTGAGGCCCTTTTATAAAAGAGGTTGCGTAAGTGGAAAACTTAGTTTTGGCACAAATTTTGGAACCAACTTGGAGAAAGGCACAACCCATGGCTTGGAAGTGGCCCCAAAGTAGAATTGTGTTAAGGATCTACCCCCTCATGTAGGTAGAATAATATATTTTTCATGTAATAAAGGCCAATATTAATAAGGTCTAGTAATAAGGAAGAATAAGTCAAATGTAAGAAGACCTAATAGAAGCTTCTTCTTCTAGAAGATCTTCCTCTAGATTGTTCTTTTGGTAGACAGATTTAGTATAAATAGGAGTCGAGGGCATGCAAAGTATTTTTCTTTAGAATTATTGTAATAGAGCATTGCCCCCTCGAAGAGGCAAGTGAAAATTGTTTCCTATCAATACATGTATTATTTTGGTGTTGTGGTTTCATATATTCTGTTGTTCTGCTGTTATTATCTACAATATTTCGGTTTTTAGCTATTATAATAGATTTGGTATCTTAAAAGTGGTATCCGAGCTCTTTCCTTGGCAGAAGATTGTGGGTTATTTTTTTTCCAGGGTAGAAACGTATTCCAACGTCTTAAAGCTACAAAGATCTATCATTCAACGCATAAATTCACAGCCAGGGAAGAATACATGCGGGAACTACAAGTGGTACTTAAGCACACATTTTTGGCCACCCTTGTAACCCTTGTTGGTACCCCTTCGAGTGGTAGCACATCAGACAACACCTATATACAAATCATCCTAGATATCCTGAAGCTCTGAGATATTGGGCCAAGTAATACTGTTGGACCCCGCATGTATATCAGAGAGCTATAGCACAAGGAAAACCCTTGTCTACAGAAACCATAAACACACTAACCCTTGGGATGGAAACTTAGCATAAACAATACATATAATATCTACTGTCGTGCAACCATGCCTTCTGCATTCGGGTTGAAAAATTCCTACGCATTTCTTCCTGTTAAGAACTTGGCCATTTCATCACTGTAGTATTATTCAGATCAGAGTATAATTTTGTGGGATTAAAAAAAATTATGGATCTTGTTTGCACCATTATTTGAGACCTATCCCATTGGATTCCTCTCTTCTCCCTGATCGCAGTCATACATATAATTTTTGAACAATTTTTTTTTTCTATGGAATCGACAACCCTATTTGGCACCTATCACATTGACATCCTCTCTTTGCACTGATCATAGTGGTACCATTCACCAATAACCCCTTTCCATTTGGTCTCACTTTCCCCCCTGTCCCATCCCCATGGCCTACACTCACATCCAATATTGGGAACAACGTCTCATTGCCTTGGAAAAAGCTAATGACCAAACCCAGATTGATATTTGTTGGCACAAGGGGCAGAGTCAGAGTTCAATGCTACAACAACGCACCAACAAAACCCTAACTACCAGCCCTTTCGGCAAAACCTGTGAAGCAGATGAAGTCTCACTCAAGGTAGAGGCAGGGGTGGTTGCAGGACTCAAGTGTCTGCAACCCTAGCTGGGACACGAATTAATGATTATACAACTTAATAGAGCACTTAACACCTTCAGTTCCAGAATATGCAACCAATAACCACTTCAATGATAAAACAAATCTTCACAACATTTACACTTATCTAATATATTTAAGCACTTAGCGTCAATAGATAGGTCAGATCTAGCAGATCGGGCACACATCACATTCATATAGATTAGATCTAACATTCTCATACATTATTAGCACTAAGAATAAGAATATCTATCTAATCATCTCTAAGAACTTAGAAATTGTCATAAACATATTCAGACAAGCACAAAGCAGAACAACACAATGTTTACGTGGTTCACTCCCACCCTAGGGCTACGCCCAACAACTCTTCTTCCTTATTGTCTTCAGTAAATCGGTTACAATCACAGATCCATCCAAACCCTATTCCGCATAGGACAGAGGATTTGTGTAGCTCACTAGATCCATCTTCCTTACATTACAACACAAAGCCTTCCTCAACTTCTTACAACGACCTGCACTTATCTCTGCAAGTCTTCGCACAAACGCTTCAATCACATAGATCTAGCACTTAGCTCATCAACCTACCGATCAGTTCTTTCTTACATTGCCTAGACATCTATTTATACTTTACAATCTAGGCCTAAGCATGGGTAAACCCATGGGCCGACATCCCAATCCCATTACATATTCCCCAAAACCCAAAAAGGACCCAAAAAGGGACTGAGATACTGTGATCTCCACTTCCTCTTGTGCTCCTCCTTCGACAGGCTGTCGAAGTCCCAAAATAGGTCAATAGGACCAATAGTCTTCCAAAACTTTGTCAAGGGCCAACATGCCCCCAACACTCACCTGTGACTCATCTCGAGTCACTCTGGTCTGACTAGTTCTGCCTCAAATGCCTCGAGCTTGGCTCGAGCTGCTTTGACCTGCTGTTGTGCTATGACCTCTTGCTCAGTGAACTCTTGGATCACTGTGTCATTCAAAGGCCCTTCTAGGCACTGTTCTGCTGCGATGAAAACCTGTTCTAACTCGGCTCCTCGACTTTCAACCTCTATGAATAACTGTCACGCTTTATCTTGTACTGGTTGGAGCCGTTGAGTAACTTCCATCACTCTGATTTGAATTGTATGGATATGTTGTTGGGCGGTGCGTTTCTCTTGAGACCGCTTCATTATTTCTACAGTTGATAGGGCCTTCAACTACGCTTGTAGTGTGTTTGCATGCTGCTTTGCTTCCTTGAGATGCAACTCCAATTCCTGTAACTATGGATTTTCGGTGAGGTTCTCGTATGTCTGGGTGCTCTGGTTACTCAACTGCTTGCACTCCAAGGCAAGAGATTTTAGTCTGTCAACTGCGTTGTGGGCAGTTGCTTCTCATTGGTCTCTTACAACTTGAGGGGATTCGGGCACAATGCGGAGCTCCAA
This sequence comes from Picea mariana, assembly GCA_032191745.1. Lineage (NCBI taxonomy): Eukaryota > Viridiplantae > Streptophyta > Pinopsida > Pinales > Pinaceae > Picea > Picea mariana. Next base: position 87,170 of record JASDQU010309643.1, read on the forward strand.
GTTTTCTATTTGCTGCTGGAGCTATTGGATTACCTTTTCAAGTTGCGCCACCTACTGTGGAACTCTCTCTTCAGTCTTTACTTTGACGACTGTCATAGAGTGAAGTTCTCTGTGAACCATTTCCTTTACTTCAAGTTTCTCTGCGAGCAACTGTTCCTTGCTTTGCTTTAACTGTGATTTTTCTTCATCCCACTTCGCTTGCAGAGAAAGATTTTCCTGTTCTGTAGCACTGCGTTTCTCGTCAAGGTCTTCCTGTACTTGTGCTAAATCCTGGGTGGCTTGCACTATTTCTTCCTGAGCTCGTTGAAGGTGAGCTTTAACTGTATCAACGATTCAGTGGAGTTGAGCTGCCTCATCTCCCATTTCTAGTGTTCCTGCTGACAGAGGCGCAGTGGAGACTACATGGTTGGACTGTAGTGCCTGCTGCACCCCTTGGAGCTCGTCCTTAATCTGACTGAACACCTCCTCCTGCTTAGCTTCTTTCTTCTCTGTTATCTCCAATGAAGTATCATTCAGGGCTGCTACAATGAAATCAAAGTCATCTGATGTGAGGGTAGTCTCAAATTTGGTCCTAGTTGCTTTCACTTTCTTCCAGGATGAGGGTTTTGGTGGGGAAACCTTCCTTTTCTTTGAGGGGTCCTCCTCATCTCTAAGCGGTGTAACCTCGCCTTTATTCTGTTCAACATCTGCACCATCTAGCTGTCCGCCATCACCTCCTTTCTCAGGTGAGATGGAAGCAGTCTTGGTTGAGGTACTATTTATATCCTAACCCTCTTCAGTCTTCTTTGTCTTACTAGGTCCGGGTGTATCCTGCGTAATTTCTGGGATGTCAACATTGAATATCTCTGTAGGGTCTGCTGGAACAAGGAGGTCCACCGACCATTCCTTGGTAATCTCTTCCAAGTCATCCTCCGTCAACTTGTAGTATGATTGTAGTTGTTGTTTATTTCCATCTGCGCGCGTATAATGTAAATAAAATGGCGGTACACGCTGAACTTCATTAAAGGCTGAAACCTGTGGAGGGTATTCCTGATCATACGAGGCTCGAACTGGATGGCTACCTTCAACTGGTTGTAATCTGCATGGAATATGGAATTTGACTGCCATTTCTTATTCATGTCGTTTGAGTACCACAATGTAATGAACTTCACGTTTAGAGGTTCAAAGGGCTCGATGTCTGGGAATTTCGCACCTTCCGGCATCTCCCAGGCGATGAAAGTGATCACGATCAATAACCAGCTGAAGTGAAATTCACACCCTTGATCCTTGGCTTCTCTATAGTCGAGTTCTAATTGGTTCACCATGTACTATGCCCAATTCATCTGAAGTCCTTCTGTGCACTTCCCTCTGAGGTCGAATAAGAACACTATGACTTGGGTGGGTTGATTCTTTCACACCAACTTTCCTGCGATCAATTGGCAGGCGAGGCACACTGTGCTGCTTTGGATAGAAGCTACCTTGTAGTCTCACATGACCTTCTCGACATATTCGTAAGTATCCTTTATCCTTTGAGCTAAAGCACGATCCATGGTCTTTCCGAGGTAGAAATCCTGTGGGTCAGGGCCTTGCATACTCAGCTCTGTGATCCGATTGATCAACATTGGATCCACTATGATTTGGCGGTTTAACCACAAGTATCCACCATGGTAACAAGACAACAACAAATTGACACATGCATTCACCTCTTGGTGTCTTCCGAAGTGCGGGATCTTCATGACGTTTAGTAGTGTGGACTGCATGAGGTTCATGGTCCAAGATTGAGGAATTATCTCTGAATTCTTTCCTTTTGTTCTGGTCGGGTACTTATGTGGGGCGAGCATGCTATAGAACTTCCTGTCGCCAAGGTTGAAGTCGCTAAATGTTAATGTTGCAATCTTTTCCTCATCTGCGTGAACTGCATGTATCCCCTTTGGGAGGTATGCAGTGACCAAGGCGTACTCAAAGTATCTGGGCACATTGTCTCGATTTATCCCGTCGCTCAGAGAGGGTAGATAGCTGGGTAGTATACTCGGGATTAACTTAGCATTCGCAAGATCATCCCTATGCTTAGTTCTCTTTTCATCTACTGGC
>JASDQU010309644.1:1165-11314 GCA_032191745.1 Picea mariana
CCGATGTTCCCAACGAGACAGTCTCATGCTTGTCCAAACTCACCTTTGATGGTGAAAGCAATACATCTGCTGAAGACCACCTTAACAAGTTTTGGTACAAGTGCATCAAACATGACATCTCAGATTTAGGAGTTTTATGCAGACTGTTTGCTTTTACTTTTAGAGGCCGGATCAAACATTGGTTTGAATCCTTTCTAGCATGTCATATTTTTGATTGGTTTCAATTTGTAGATGAGTTTCTAGATGCTTTTTAAATTTATGATTTCGATCAATTATGTGAAGAATTTCATACTTCACTAATCAACGATGATTCATCTTCAGAAGACTTTTTGACAAGAGTCTATCATATCCTCTGTAAATTTAATCTCGATGACATGTCATTGGCATTAAATCTCTTCTATGATCCTTCCATCCCTTCCATTCAGTCATGTTCAATCACGAATGAAGAACCAATTGCAAATCCTATCACTCAGCTGCAAGACCAATTCTCTTCGCAAGAAGAAAAGGATCCTTCCGACAATGTTGAACAAGCCAGGGAGGCAGAATCTATCGATCAGGCTCTTATTGACAACCAAATTGGTTTTTCCTTTGAATCATTGTACTTTCAGTCTAAGACTAGTATGGAAGATGATTCACCACCGGCTCAAGGTGAATACCCTCATTCTGGTAAAACATGCTCTAATCAACATTTAAAATCAGTCATTGAAGAACACTTAAGCAACAAAAATCTTCTTGAATGTTCTAGTACTCCTATGAAACTGATTAGAGAGGAAGTTACGCAACTAGAAGAAGAAACTTTAAACCTTCATCCTCAAAATGCACTTTGTTCATAGGAAAGACTAGATGCTTGTCACATAAATTTTGAATTATTTGTCACACAAAAGGCAAATCCAGATGATCATATTATGTTGAGGAATTCATCACCAAATCAGAGTAAGGGTTTTAAAGAAAGTGAAGAGAATTGTCTTGAGAATACCATTGTTGATTATCATAGTTCAAGAGATTCTTTTTATCTGCTTATTTCTGATTCCTTTTATTCTTTATATCTTGATCTATTCCTAGATTCTGGTGGACTTGACATCTTACCTACAACATCCTACTCTTTTTCCACCACAATCATATCCTTTCGATATGCTAAATTTCGGTGAAATTAATTCCGAGCATAGCATTGATAAAACCGGATTTGACTCTTGTTCACTTTCATCACTCACATTGGAAAAGGACATGTTGCAAGATGATTTTACACAGTTTATTGTTGAAAAAGACAATGCATTATATTTTATGGAAATCAAACATTCTAAGTTTCATACGTGTTCTTTGATTAGCTCCGATCTTAATGTTTATGCTTCACATTTTGAAATGATCAATCTTATCAAAGGAAACATTCAAACCAATGATCTAATTAATTGCATGAATCCTCCTATGATGAACTTTCCATTGATATATTCGTTTCATAAAAGTCATGGTTTGCATTCTCATTTTTGTGACAGGATCTTAGGATGGCTTGAATACTCATATATGAAAAAATTTCATAATAATGACAAAGTTGAGCTTGCTTTCTTTTTACCCAAGTGTCTTGGAAGTAGGCGTCACATATTTCTTTTAGATCCTCCATGTGAAGAAATTAATGAACACTTAGAGAATTGTAAGGAGGATGGGGCATTTCAGCCTTGGTTGATGGTTATTCCATTTCCTCATAATCCTAACGAGTTTTTCAAAACTACTTACACTCACCCATGCCATTATGACCCTTATCACGACAAAATTGCGCAATGGCTGGAGGATTCATACAACAAGAATATTCAAGGAAATGGTAAGATCATGCTTACTTTGTTTCTAGATGTTGATTATGAAGGTAAGCATGATATGTTTTTGTCATTTGTTGATATATTACCATTCTTTTTAATAATGCTTGATCTTGTTTTCATTGCAGGATTAGAGTTACTCCGATGGCTACATTGGAAACATGACTTCACGTAGTATTCTGGTTTATTTAATAGTTAGGGTAGGTTTAGGAATAGGTTTTCTTGTAGTTTTATTTCTCACTATTTCTCTTTGTAATAATGAAGTCATGCACGCAAGTGGGCGCACCATGAGAACCATAATACGACTATTGTCAGGGAAGTCCTCTTGATCCTTTTTCTCTTTACTTCTAGTTGAACGTTTATTTTCAAAAACGCAGTATCATCATGAAAATATTAAATGGAAAGTAAAGAGATAAATGAATCTAAATCAACCCTGACCCAAGATACCTTGAGTAGGACTTCTTTCCCATCATTCAGGATTTTCCTACTTTCTTTCAGTTTCTCAGGGGATTGTTGCATGAGGTTTTCAGATGCACCTTCTGTGCATATTTGTTTTTTGTTTTTGTTGTTTGGATTTCTTTGCTTTCCAATTTTTTCTTCACTGGTGTGTTTTGATTTCTCCCTTATGCTTATCAGTTTTTGCTTTTGGAAATACACCTACCTTCATCACTGATCTATTTAGACAAAGATGATAGAAAATTCCTTTGCTGAAATAACTTCTGAAAAATTTGTACAAACATCAATGATATATTTCTGAAATTTATATCTATGTTGGAAAAGTCTGTTGTTTTAAATAAGTTGAGTGATTTTGATCTCTGAGTAAAGTTCGTCATGATCATATATTATCTTTTTACGCTGTCCCTTTTCTGTAAAGGAATAACTCAGAAGATGTCTCCCTGTATTAGGAAGTTGTTTTGTAAATAAAACATTTCTAGAGATAAATAAAGGACGGTGCTAAAAAATTCTAATGATATCTGAAAAAATTATGTCAAAATATCAATATTTTCAGTGTCACCCCGCTCAACTATATATATATAAAAGGAAAACAAAATAAAAGTTATTAATAAGAGCTGTGGGAAGTGCTTGTAAACCCGTCGGGATACTAAACAGGTCTGTTGGCAGCAAGGAAATGCAAGCATGGCACCAAGACAACTTCATCGGGGTACTGAACAGGCCCGCTGGCAGTGAAGCAATGTCGGGTACATGAAAATCTACAAAAAAATATAAGAAACCTCTTTAATGTCCTTTATTTTGATCTAGAACTTCTTGACAAGATACATATGTCGAAGTGGGTTAAATGGCAACCCTGTCGAGGCTATGGACGCCTGCTGGCAGCAGTGGCCATGCCATCAGTATCGAATATTTTATCTTTAATATCATGACTTACTGATCTTAAGATTGTTATCAGTTTTCATCTTTTAAAACATTGCTGGAATAATTGGTTAATGATGATGTTTATACGATTTTCTGGTTGTTATTTTTGAGTTGAAATTTTCTTTGTTGTCCTAATCTAAATTTGTTTCTTTTAGTAGAGATAACTGCTTCTACCAGTGTGTCACCATTGTTGGCAGCCAATTCACATTTTTCATTGTCTTATAAGCTGCCTACACCAATGTTTCACAAACATTGATTTTTCGTCGCAATTTTCAAATGAACAACGCTTTTATTCTTTGCACCTTTTCGCACGCCTATCTTCGTTTTGTTTTCACGACTATAAGCATGAAAACTTAGTCCTTCAAAGTCACATTAGAATCATTGTTTGAATTTTCGTCATCCTTCTAATTGATATGCCCTTTGTGCTTACATTTCACTTATCATTTTGCAGCTGGCAAAACTTTCAAATTGTACTCATTGGACATTTCTTGATTGATTATGTGACTTGGTTTCATTAGGTTTGTGATGCTTTCGATTTACATGTTTTTATTTGGCCTACTTAACCATTGGTTTCACAACAATGCATAGGCGTTATGGTTAAATCTTTCACATATATCTTTGATATGATAACTATGTTTGTGTTTACAAAACTATTGGCACGTTGGTCAAACTTTTGATATAAGCGATTACAATACATTGGCGCATGGTTAATTATTTGGTTTTGGTTTCTAATTGAATATTTAATGGTTTGAAACTATGGCATAATGTTTTGATTGCACGCATTGTTTATACACTTACCATTGTTTCATTGGTTAGCCAAGCAACATGATTTTTGAACTATGCTATAGTGGATTGAACAGATGTGGAATTCACCGGTTGTACTTTACCATAACTATTGTGCATGGCGGTGAATAACTCCACCACCCTCGCATGCGCACATTAATTCTCTCCCCTTTGATCATTCATTGCTGTTAAACCAAATGACTCTGCTCTTGTGCATTGGTGAATTCGAACCAAACCCTTACCATGTGCTCACACCATGGCTCCAGTCATAAGGGATGAACCCAATGGGAGCCAGGCTCTGTTGATGTTCGACACTGCCCGCAGTGACCTCGAGGAAAATGGGTGGCTTCCATTTATACAAAAATTTGAGGTTTTTAACCTCTGCATAGCTCGACAATTCGAATTGACCTTTGATGGCTGTCGAGCCAAGGTCGGCGATATTCAATTGGAAATTAACGAGCAGTTTATCAGTCTTGCTATGGGTTTGTCTACCACTGGACAACGATGGTCCAAGAATTGCAAAGTAGAGGAGGTCCCATGGACACTACTCTTCCAGTCACGAAAAATCACCTCCCGTGATAAAGGTTTGCTAGTGACCATGCTTAAACAACGTTGGCATGATTTATTGATGATAATCAAACAGTTGATCACCTGCGAAGGTCAGTATGGGTTTGTTTTCTTACACCACCTTCGTTTGCTTATGGTCTTTATGGGTTATCAGCTTAATATGCCTTATTATTTGCATAGAAGCCTGTTTAAAATGTCAAAGAAGTACAAAAGGAACCAGGCTGATAGTAGCCTTTTTCATTATGGGCTAGTTAAGATTATTGTGGTCTGTCATTTGAGTCTACACGGTGATTGTTGGAGCAATTTCATTGCTTGGAATGATTTTGAAGATTCGAACCCTCCACAGGTTGACAAACCTGTGGTGAGCGAGGTTAAGTCTGTACCCCTAGTACTCTACAACATCCTGCTACCTAAACCCTTGCCCGACTCACCTATCGACCTACCCCACTCTGTGAATAAGGATGTTGAGACTGTCAAGCCTATGGGTAAAAAGCCTAAGGCGAAACCCACTGTAAACGCCAAAGGAAAAAAGACTGCCTGTTTAATTTCTCGAATGGCAAGAAATAAGCCAAAACCCCTTGTCACTCCAAACCCTATCGTGTTGAGTGAGGACTCCAATTCTTAAGTGGAGCATTTCTTGGCTAGAAAATACCCCTATTCGCAAGGTCTATGTGCAAAATGATCTGATAGCAGAATGATCAGTATACAGAATGACCGGATAGCCTGTTATATAATGATGAAATTTATTGATGGAATGTATAACAACTAAAAACTCTTTCTCTATTGCTGTATAATTAAGTTCACCTGGATTAATATTCTTGTTAATAAAATAAATGGCATAAGGTTTCTTCTCCTCCTCCTGTCTGAGGAAAGTGCCTATGGAAATATCTAATGCATTGGTGGAGATGTGGAATGGTATTTTCCAATTTGGCCCCCTCAACATCGGTGCTGTTGAGATCAAATTTTTGAGTCCTGCAAATGCCACATCACACTTGTTAGACCACTGAAATTCTACATTACCAATCAAAGCATGTAAAGGTGCAATGGTTCTTGCAAAATTTTCCATAAACCTACGATAGTATCCTGAAGCGCCAAGGAAACTACGTACCTCAGTTTGTGTGTGTGGTGTGGGTAGATTAAGGATTACCTCTATCTTTACTGGGTCTACCCTAATTCCATCTGTAGAGATATAATTCCCTAGTACCACACCTTCTGTCATCATCATGTGACACTTTTCATGGCTTAAACATAACCTGGTCGCAATACATCATTCTAGTATTTTCTCCAGGTTATTCGGTGCTTGATCGAAGTCGTCTCCATAAGGAGTGAAATCATCCATATAGACTTCAAGTCCTTCACTGATCAGATCGATGAATATGATCAGAATGGCCCTTTGAAAGGTGGATGGAGTGTTACAAAGTCCAAAGGGTAATACTTTGTATGCAAAAGTGCCCCAGGGGCATGTGAATGTAGTTTTATCTTGATCTTCTGGGGCGATCTAAATCTTATTGTACCCACTAAAACTATCTAGGAAAGAAAATAATTTATTTCCTACCAAAGTATCCAAGACCTGGTCAATGAAAGGAAAAGGGAAGTGGTATTTTGAGTGGCTTTGTTAAGTTCCCTGTAGTCGACACATATGCACCATTTCCCATTTTTCTTTGGGATGATCACTAATGGGGAAACCCATCGACTATATGAGATAGGATATATAAAATTTATGTCCAACAATTTTTGTAATTCTTCTTTAACGATATCCTTGAGGTGAGGATTTAATATTCTCTATGGTTGGTGGATAGGTCGGGCTTCTTTTTCAACATAAATGTGGTGTGTACAGAGTTGTGGATCAATACCTTTCATATCAGAATATTCCCATGCAAAATCTTGCTGGTATTTGGAGAGGACATGAATTAGGTTTTGTTGTTGTTGTTCATATAAATTGGCATTGATGTTTAGAGGTCTCCCGGGTGCAATCTCGATGGGTTTGTTGTTATGAACAACCGTAGTTGGAATTTGTTGTTCCATTAAATCTTCCAACAGGTCCCTCTGTGCTTCACAGTCTAGAACAACTTGGAGCATCTGACAGGTCGGGTTGCTCATGGTGGTCGGATTATTAATAAACCCACTAATTACATCATCCTCTAGCTGGTTTTTAAGTTTGAGGGCTTCTTCCTGCATAAGAGGGGCTCATAAATCCCTCTTTGGGTATTGTGGTGGTGGAAATTGTGGATATACGAAAGTTGGACTAGGTTTAGCAGGAGGATATAAAATGAGGTTCTTCGTGATACCCCCTCTAGTGATTGTCATATTTCCTATTCGACATCCTATGTATGCATCTTCTGTTGTAAGCCATGGCCTACCCAATATCAATGGATTCCCTTCAAGTCCACCTTTTGGATTGATGATGAGGAAGTCCGCTAGATATTCCCAAGAGTCGACGGAGATGGCTATATCATGTAATGTGACAATTGGTCGAACTATCGATCGATTTGCCAATTGCAGCATTATTGTTGTGGGTTCAAAGGAGTTAAAACCCAGGGTATTGCAAGTTTCCATAGTCAGGATGTTGATGGTTGCTCCCAAATAAACTAGTGTATTGGGAAAAGGGAAGACCTGGATCTGAACTGTTACTATGGGATTCCCCGGATTTGCATATTTAATTGGTTCTTTTCTACCTAAAATTAGATCATATAAGGCTCCTACCACGTGGACTTTTGATGATGGATTTTTAATTTTTCTAACAGGTTTTCTCCCACATAGCTCTTTGATTGTTTTTGCATAGATGGGGATGTCCTGAAGAGCTTGTAGGAGTGGAATATTGATATATAAATTCTTGAGTTCCTCTACAAGGTTTAAGTTGGGATATGAGATCAATTTTGCTATCATCAATCTTTCAGGGAATGGAGGGGAGGCTGTTGCACCCTTATCAGGATCTTGTTATTTGACTGTGTTTCTCCCCTGCTCGATTTCTTCTGTTATTACCACAGTCGAAGGTGTTATTGCTGGTTGTTTCTCCTACCCTTGAAAAACATCATTTTCTTCAGGAGAGATTATTCGTCCCGACCTTAATCATAGTTCGCTGCACCCTACCAAGCTGATCTCTCCTTCTCCATTTTCCATAATCTGGACGAGCTGAGCCAGTCTGTTATTTGGATTTGGGTGTGGATGGGATCACATTTGAGGGCCCAATTAGGATTGTGGATTTTGGGACAATTGAAATGGGGCTTGTAATGTAGGCTGAGTTTGAGTGGCCATCCCCATGGGTTGATTGTTTATCCCCATGGGGCGATACCAATTCTGATTCCAATTTGGGTTTTGTGTTTTCATGTTGGGCCACTGTGAAGGGTAAATGTTGTTATTGTATTTTTTCTAGGATGAGGTGGGATATTGTGAGTTAGGCCAAGTAGAAGTTGTAGTTGGCTGATTCTGCCAAGCAGGGATTGCAACAGGCTAGTTTTTCCAAGTGGGATTTGCAAGTGGATATTGCTGGGGTTTCCAGTTTTGATTAGTAAACGACTGACCCTACCATGTGCTACTCTCACATAACCACTACCTAAACTGGATTTTTCTGGTCTTCTACTGAATCAGAAGCCCTAAACATCCATGGAGGACCAGCATAAGCTGGTTCTTTCTTTCTCCCCGCTCCCATGTGGTCGCGGGTCATGATCACAGTCCGAATAAACATAGTACCTCTTTCATATTTCGTGCCTCGGTGCTACAGTGATGTCGAGTTGTTTGACTTGGAAATCGTTGAACCCCGATAGGGATAGCGACCGGCCAATGGGGATGAATCCCTACAGGGTTAGCAAATGGCCAATAGGAACAAACCCCAACAAAGCTAGAGAACAGCCAATGAGAAACGACCCCGTTGCACGGTTAAGTGGAATACAAGTGGCAGAGAGGGAAACATGACATGATAGTCGACATGAAAGGAGGGGGGCCCACTTCACACGCCACACTATTTCAGAGACCCCCCCCCCATTAAAAGCAGAATGGCAAGGGGGGTTTGGAATCCACCTGAGCACCGTTGATCATGCTGAANCTTGACCGTTCGAGAGTTGCGCGTCCAATTCCAGACCCCCCCCCCCCATTAAAGGCAGAATGGCAAGGGGGCTCCAGAATGCATCCTCAACCGTAGATCTGGGTGGGTGGACTCTGTCCATCTAGATCTACTTGCTACTTACCCTAATGTGCATTCGTGCCTCAACGTAAAACTGGCATCTCTTCCTCACATCGGACAGTCGTTACGGACCCTGATATTTCCCGAAGGAATCTTATCCGTTCATCGGGACTTAGCCACATGCTATCGTCTCGACATTATGAGTCAAGATTTGTCAAGGTAAGATCCCGTGTTTTTGTCAGCGGAACTCCCGAATCCCCTATCCTCGATTTCCCGAAAAGGGTAATCTCTCAACACGTCACCTCCTTAAATCGGACGGTCCACAACTACTCCGGGGTTTCCACCATGGAAAGTCCCAATCCCTTGTCACCAGGACTCGCGATCTCGCGATTCCTGATTTCTCGAAATGGGAGATCTCACGAATCGTGGCCTACGTCAATCGAACGGCTCAGATCTATCCCGAGGTTTCTACAATGGAAAGTCCCGATCTCTTGTCAACAGGAATCCGAATTCTGCGATTCCCAATTTCCCGAAATGGGAGATCTTATGACACGTGGCCTTCGTCAATCGGACAGCCCAGATCTATCTCGAGATTTCCATAATGGAAAGTCCCGATCTCTTGTCAACAGGACTCCTGATTTCCTAACTCCCAGTTTCCCAAAATGGGTGATCTCTTGACACGTGGCCTCCGTTAATCGGATGGCTTAGATCTATTCCGGGGTTTTCTGGCCCTATACACTAGGGTCTTAACCCTTGGGTAACTCCTGACAGATCCAACAACTGTCAGGTTTTTCAGCCAAGATCTAACGGCTTAGATTGTTTCCTACCCGTGCATTCTTCCATGACTCCCTGAACATGGAAAAATCCATGGTCCAAACACTCCCATGGACCTTGGAGATCTACGGTCCTAAACTCTTCACTACCCACGAAGACATAGGAAAACAAAGTGGTAAGACATTTATCACCTACTTTATCCTACTAATCTAACGGTCATGGGTGACTGTAGATTCCCCGACGGGATCTCGTCCATCATTTACCATCTATCAAAGTTAAGGCCCTTGACTTTCTAGCTTCCTCTTACCAAATCTAACGGTCATGAGTGACCACAGATTTCTCGATGAAATCTCATCCGTTGATTCATTACTTCATTCTTAGGTTTCCATCTCAGGTTTCTCAAGAGGGTCATTCTTCTTCATGCAGGGTTACTAAGGCCTTACGCCTTCTCATTCTCTTTCCCGGTTCTTGATGGGCCTTTAAAGGAAGGTATCTCTATGGGGAGATTCACTCAAGGTACTATCTGAGGCAGATAAGGCTATCGTCCACCCGAGAACCAGACATGAAGTTTGAATTAGATCAGTACGCATGTAAATAATAGTTCATGAGGACATAAGCCATACATAATCCTTCCATACAAATATACAACTACTAGTACTGATCAAAATACCACACAGACATTCTTATAATGAAATCATTCACAGTTTCACAACTTATGGGCATAAT
>JASDQU010309645.1:7856-30882 GCA_032191745.1 Picea mariana
AATTGTGGCTGATCAACGCTGAAAGGTTGATAAGATGAAAAGAATTCTTAAAATAATATATTAAATTTTATTATTGATTAACAAATAAACGGTTGAGCTTCATTTATGTGGTGTTAATATTTTAATTTATGTTAATCACTTAGGTGGCAATCAGTTAGCTATCAAAGTAATTTTTAAATATGATTAGGTAAATGTAAAAAAGTAAACACATAAACGGATGTCTTTATAATAGCTAGGAAGTTAATGATTGAAATCACAGTCATTTATTTTGTGTGACTACTAAGAATATTCCAACCATATTTAATCATGTCCATAGAAAACTTATTAAGCACTAAACCCCTATTAAATCTGCCCATTATCAATAGATATAGGCCTTTCGGCGTAAATATATTTATTTTTATTTAATAAATACTTCTAATATACAACAATATATTTACTCACTAAATACTTCCCATATATTTATTCACTAAATACTTTCCATATAAAACAAAAGAGACTTGCAAACCAAAAAAATTAATGCACATATAATCCCCTAAATTTTACTTAAGTAATAAATATATTTATTTTTATACAATACACACTTTCCATATACAATCATAAAAAGAGACTCTTAAATTAAAAAAAAATAATAATAAATTAATTCAAATATCTTAATAAATATATTTATTTTTATTCAATAAATACTTTCCATATATAACCATAAAAAAACTCTCAAACCAAAAAATGCAAATATCATCTGGTTTGTCCTAAAAATATGTTAAATATCAAAAAGTAGAAACACAACCCCAAATTCCCATCCTACATCACTCACTCACTCCTCAAATGATTCCTAAAATAAAGTTTGATTCCTATGGTTACTTATAATTTCTTATTAAAAAATACATAAACTCTCAAATCCATTTACATAATATTAATAACACTTTGCCATAAATAGACTAGGTCGTCATTTGTTTGCATCTTGATCCTTCCAGGCTTTTCATCATCTACTCTGTATTTGCACTTTCAACAATTTTGTTTGATCTCAGATTGAAACATCTCTAATCTTTTCTTTGAGAGTAACCAAGGAAAATACCTTTATCGGATTTGGAGTCAAACTTGTTGAGGTTTTTATCATATCTCTTTATGTAGCATTTGCTTCCAAAAACCTTTAGGTGTTTAACTTTTTCCAGTCTTCCTTTCCATAATTCATATGGAGTTTTATCACTATTAGCTCAACGTTGTGCTCTATTCAGAATGTAGATAGTTGTGTAGATAACATCCCTCCAAAATATATCTGATAGCTTAGCTTGATTTAACATGGTTCTGGCCATTTCTTGTATAGTCTTGTTTTTTTCCTTCAACCACTCCATTTTGTTGTGGAGTTCTTGCAGCTGAGAAGTGTCTTCTTATTACATGATCTTCACAAAATTCATCAAACTCATTTGATGTGAATTCTCCTCCATTATATGATCTTAGGCATTTGATTTTCAAATCTGTTTCATTTTCAACCAATGCTTTGAATGATTTAAACTTCCCAAAGGATTCCGATTTATGCTCAAGAAAGGCTACCCAAGTCATTCTTTTGTAATTATCAATGAGCAGCATGAAGTAACAATCACCTTGCAAACTTTATGATTTGGTTGGCCCACAAAGATTAGTGTGGATAATTTCTAATGGTATTGTTGTTGAATGTTTCTTGGTTCTGAATTTTACTCTTGTTTTCTTCCCATGTTGGCAATGCTTACAAATTGGGTTTGGGGGCTTGATCGTTTTTGGCATGCCTCTTACTGCCTGGTTGTTACTGACCTTAATCAAGTTGTTAAAGCTTAGATGTCCCATTCTCTTATGCCATAACCAGCTTTCATATGTCTGTCCCATACAACTATCCCTAGTCACACAACTGGCTAACACTTAGAAAGTTATGCTTTAGATATTCAACTACCAAAACATTTTCTCCCATAACATTCTAACTTCCAAGCCTGACTTTACCTTTTCCAATTATCTTGGAAAATTCATTATCTCCAAATGAAACACTTCCTCCCTTATCTTTCTTTAGCTTAAAAATTTTGTTTTGATCACCAATCATATGCTTTGAACACCCACTATCTATGTACCAATAACTTTCTTTGTCTTGAGCATGCATTGCTAAATCACATTCTTCCTGAGAACCCTTCTCTTGTTTCTTCTTCCATATTTTGGTGGTATTGTTGACAGCAGTATGTTTTTCCATAGGGGCATGTATCCAACTTTTTCAATTCTGAGCTTTATGGCCAAAATCATGGTATTTATAACATTCAAGATTGTAGTTAAACAGTGGAGCAAATGAATTTATGTATCTGTTGTCAACACAATTTTTGACTTTGTTGTTCACATAATTATTTCTTGGAGCATTGTACATGCCTGTATTTCTTCCTTGATCATTTATTGGGTATACTCTGCAGTCTATTTCCTTATGACCAAAATTGTTGCATGAAAAATAGTTACCAAGAAAAATATAATCATACATGTTCACAGATGGTCTTCTTGGTGTCATCACTCTTCTGAATTCATTCTTCGTGTGAAGAAAAACATGGTTTTGTTGGTCATGGTTTGTTTCATTGGTGTTCTGATCATGTTCAATGGGATTGTTCAAGTTCATAGCATAGTTCTTTGGTTCTTCCTTGGTTCTCTGTAATGTGGAGTTGGGATTGTAACCAAGTCCAATTTTTTCTAATCGTGATCTTTGGTTATTGAGCATATTATCTAGAATCATGGAACTCTGTTCATTTTTTTTTACTCTTGTTCAACTCAGCTATAAGTATATCAATTTCCTTCATTAGGGAAACATTTTCTTTTTCCAGTTTTTCACAATCTTCTTCTTTGTTATGCAGTTGAATTTTTATTTCCTCTTCAACTTTATTTTGTTCTTCTAAATGAGATACCATATCAGAATTATGTGACAATTCTTCCTTCAACTGCTTATTCTTTCTTCTTAGACTTTTTATTTCATCTAAAGAACAAAGTAATTATCCTTCAAGATCAACATCCATATCATCATTTTCTCCAATTTCTGGGATGTTGTCATTGTATTCATCTTCATTGTCATCTGCTTCTAGGGCCATGAACAAAACAACATCTTCAATCTCTTCATCACTTTCATAGGATGAGTAGTTATTCTCTTTGGAATAGAGATTCTTCTTTTGTTTCTGGAAGTATTTGTTCCTTTGAGTTTTACCCTTTCTTCTTTTATTAGAGTTAAAATCATCTTTATCTTTGTTGTCCCTATTTTTATTATGAGGACATTTGGCAACAAAATGTCCTACTTCACCACAATTAAAACATTTGAAAGGAAGCTCGTCTTTATATTTTCCATTTCCTCTTTGGAGCCTTCTTACAAAGTTGGCTTCATTTGCATAAGAAACATCATTGGAGTTGTCACTTGCTATTTATTTTCTTTTGCTGGTCTTCTTTGAGGCTTTGAATGTTGCTTCACTTTTAGATATTTTTTCTTGTCCTATACGCATCTCATAGGCTATAAGAATTCAATGCAATTCATCCATTATTAATTTTTCCAAATATTTCCTATGTTCAATAGATGATATCTTATGATTCAATCTCATAGGAAGTGACCTAAGTAATTTTTTCACAATGAATTTCTCACCAATCGTTTCCCCAAAAACTCTGATGATGTTTACAATTCCATCCACATGTAGAAGGTATGTTGTAATGTTTTCTTCTTCATCCATCTTCAAGATTTCAAATTTACTCCTATGAGTTTGTAGTTTTGCTTGCTTGACTTTATCATCTCCTTCATAGGTGTTCTATAATTTATCCCACGTCTCCTTTGTTGATTTACAATGAAAAACTTTGGTGAATTCTAATTTTGATAATTCTTCCATAATTGCATTCATGAATTTTTCATTGTTGTCACTGGGCTTCTTTGCACCTATATCAAAGAGTGGATTTATTGGAGTTTCATAACCATTCTTGACTTATTCCCAAACATCATACCCTAGTGATTGTAAATACACTCTCATTCTGATGCTCCAGAAGGAATAATGTGTTCCATCAAAGTATGAATATTGCTTAAGGATAATTTCTCTTGTTTGTCCATGTGACCTGTTGCGATCTGCCTTCCAGTGGTTGGATTGTTGCTGAAGGAACCCAGTCTGATACCAATTGTTGGAATATTCAATAGTATTGAGGGGGGGTGAATTAGTATTGTACACTTTCAAAGATTTTTTCTTTAAACTGCTTCAAACATGTTCACATTTACAAATGCAGACAATCATAACAGAAATCTACTGAACATAATCACATGCATTAACCAACACATTTACAGTACACAAATATTGAAGTGGAAACCCAGACTGGGAGAAAACCACTTGAAGATATTTCACCAATGAGTATCAATTCATTTGTAAATAATTTTCTATGAGGACACCAATCCTTTGTAGGCACCAACCTACAAGCATATGAGGACACCACTCCTCCTATGAACACCAACTCAATGACTTTAGCCACCAACCTGCATGTAGATGAGGATACCAATCCTCTTGAGCACCAACTCAATGACTTCAGGCACCAACCTGTATGTAGATGAGGACACCAATCCTCTTGAGCACCAACTCAATGACTTCATGCACCAACCTGAATGTAGATGAGGAAACCAATCCTCTTATGAGTACCAACTCAATCTTTCCTTGCTCCACCATTCCACCCTTAATTTTTCATTTTTTCACTAAAACTGTTGTGATGCATTTAGCTTATCCTTTTTTATCTAAGACATTTTTTCAAAAATATCTCTAGAACAAAGTTACTTCTGTACAAATCTATCATGACTACACCAGATCTTCTACAATGTATTCCTTTGCATTCTTATTGCTAAACAGAATATCCTTCTACCATAAAAATTCTCCTACAAATAGTCTCAAAACACTTATACAAGACATATCTCCTTATGTCACCAATTCATATTCTACAAGGATCATATTTATGCAATTTCAATATCCAAATCAAGATGCCACCCTTTGGCCCCTTAGCAAATCTAGAAAACCATCATTATCTTCACATCATTGCAAAAATTTTTCCTCATATATTTGTAATTCCTGTTAGCACTTCGTAAATCTATTTGATTGATGAACAGATGACGAAGGTAACTTTTTCAACCAACTTTGAGACCCGAAACTGGCCTTTCGGATCCAGATAGGGCTCTCTCAGAAATGGCGTGGTCTCAACGCGGGATATGGCTTTATGAATGATGGCTAGATTTTTAAAATTGGTGATGAAATGATTCTGGTTATATTGGCGCAGGTAAATAAAACTCGGGATATGGAGTCAGTCTGAGGAAGAGACGAAACAAATGACTCAGTGATTGGTTTCGAGAGGAAAAGGATAGGTGAGCGACAACCTTCAGTGTTAATCGTAAAGTGTGGCGGGAGAAAAATAGAGGGAGTGAACTCAAGAGCACCACTGTGGATGAATTCAGAGTTAGCTCAAGAAGAAAACGCTTTGTCTAAATGGCGTGAACAAGGGGCGCAATACAACGAATCCGCAGGTTTGAAAATTCATTCCAAAATAGACGATTTGAGATATGAAATTAAAGATAACAGGAAAGAACATACGCAGAGAAAGAAACACAATACATCCAACTATCGCAACTAGAATATTTACATCAATACATAAGACCTTTGCATTAAGTTTCAGTCGAAAACACTCAGACTTCTTACAATAGCATTTGTTTCTTAAAATTTCCAACCAACCCTAGTTACATCGGAAAGATGAAATATATAAACTAGGGTGTCGCCTAGGCTACCCTCTATTCTAACTACTAACTCTAGACTAGGAAAAACCATGCCACATGCGCAAGAAACTCTTCGCATGGCACCATCCAAAAATAGGCAACAATCATGCATGTTTATTAGTAACCGTCTTCAAGCTTTGCCACGATATTGGATCATCAATCAAGGCCCGACGTAGGGAAAAAATGTGTCGTTGTGTCCCTCGATCAACCATCCTTGCGAATAGGTGTCTGCCCAAAACCGGTTGTCTGCAATGTTGGTTTCGACTACCGTTACACACCTATTTGATGGGAGCTGCGCATAGCAAACGAATGTGTGATTACCGTGATCGTTACCAAAATGGTGAGATGTTTTCAGAGGACGCGTATCTCTCAAAAATTGTCGTGTAGGACAACGCCGCTCGTTAAGCTTTCTTTTCTTGCGTGAAGGCGAGAGCCATATGGACTCCTTGTTAAGCTGCTCCGACGTCTCTGGGATACTCTGCATGCCCTTCCCCTGCTATCCTTTTTTCTTCCCGCAGCTGGACAATAATGTTTCGAGCCTCCTTAAGCTGCCTTTTAAGCCACGTCATGCTCCCTCTGCGACTCTTTGCAGCTGATGCCTCCGCGGTATTTGTCACTAGCTGTCATTTTAATTCTCTTTTTTCCTGATAAAGCTTGAAAATAGCCAGCTTTGCCTACTTCAGTTGTTGTGACGGTGTTTCCTCATTCGTCCTCGTGGCTTCCGCCTTGGTGACCTCCTCGTTCTTTCTTGACCTACCTCTTCTTCGAGACAGTTGTTATCTAGAGGCAAACACTCCTGTCGCCTTCCCCTTCTATATGAATTTCTCTGTCTCGGCCTTCTCACGTCTTAAAATGGTCTCTTCTGTAGGTGAAAAGATAGATCCTTCTAAGCTTCTGGGAATGGTCGCCGCAGGCGTGAAAGAAATCCAATCTCTCTGAGGTTTAGACCTTGCAGTTCTGCCGCTCTGCGTGCCCTTTCCTATACTCTGAGAAAATGCCATGATGAGACCGAGGTGAAAACTGTGCGCAAATGTTCTGAACAGATGTATCGAGGGACAACTTTGAACCAATTGGATTGGCAAAAGGAAAATGCAACAGACAACTTGGGCCAAATTTTACGACTCGAGGAACACGTCGAGCATCTGAGATTTATAGTAGATCGGCTCAGAGAGGAGGAACTATTGGACATTAATGAATTTATGGCGATGAGAAGTTTCAAGTCGATCCTCAGGCTCTTCATGAAAGATCTCCGCGTGTGGAATGGAGGTGATACGATTTTCTGTGCAGGCATAATACGAACATTGCAATTCTTCATTCATTCGACCTTCATAATAAAACAAAAGTAATTGTGGCACTTGCCGACGTGACCTTTATTTAACCACTTGAATCTAAAAGGGTACATAGAAACTAGTTTCTTAACAGGATTCGACCTCTAGGAAAAGACAAGCCCGTACCACATATATAGTTCTCGACTCTGACACCTCTTCCCCTTTCCAAGGGCCAACTAGCCATTTGTTGACTTCATCATCACAATATTATGTACCTGACTTTGCATGTTTGGGCGCATGGATCACTACGTGACTTGGAATCGACTCTAAAAGGAAAGAAAGGTGGCGGCGCTAACAGCTGGCTCCAACGGGGATGCTATCCTCCTTGTGAGGTAGCAAAGAACAGTAGACCAGGTGCCTGACCATTGGGATTTATTTGACGCTTAGATACTAAGTAACAAAAATGACAGACGGAAAAGAAAACAAATAGACTCAATGACACAACTTCTAAGACTGCAGCATAAACTCAGGGCCTTCACTTTGGGATTCAATTTTCTGCTGACGTACTGACTCGACTCAAATTTAGTGACTATTTACAATGAAAAATGACTCAAACAGAATTTATTACATCAGGTAGCGTTTGAGAAACCTGCTATTTACAGGCCCCCAACCAAGACATTCCCCATCTAGCCCTGTCAAGAAAAAGCATTGTCTCTACAACACATGCTGACTCTATATGGTCTTGTCCAAAGGTGATCAAACTTTCTGTGTTTCCCTTTTCCTTCATTTTGCGCATCCCATCTCAGCACCAGATCTCCCACCTAAAGATCTTCCTGCTTGGAGTGTTTGTCGAAAGTTTTCTTTATCCTCTCCTGGTGAAGTTTGGATCGATTATACACCTTCTCCCTTGCCTGTTGAGTGTGAATCAGCTGGTTTATCCTTCTTTGCGAATCATCCGGTTCGGCCTGCTGCTCTTGCAACAGTTTCCTGATAGGCGGTCCCAGCACAGTAGGGAAAATCGCATCTATGCCGTAAATGATCTGAAAAGGTGACATTGATATGGACCTTTTGGTGGTGATCTGATCTGCCCATAGCATGTAGATAAGCTTCTTATGCCATGCTCTCTTATTTTCTTGCAAGATCCTTTTGACGATTCTGGTCAGGCTCTTATTCGAGGACTCTACTAACCCATTTCCCTGCGGATAATATGTTGTGGAATGTCCCAAGGTTATATTATAGTCCTGACAGAACTTCTCCATCCCTTTAGACTTGAATGTGGCCGTATTATCTATTATGATCTTAATAGGACATCGAAACCTTGAAAAAATGTTTGTCTCCAGGAACTGTATGATGAGCGCATCGGTGGCTTTCTTTGTGGGGACCGCCTCTATCCACTTCATGAAATAGTCGGTGGCCATGAGGATCCATTTGTGCTACGCGGAGGACGGAGGGTTCATATCACCTATGAAATCCAGGCTCCACTACATGAAAGGCACCTCGACCGAGATTGGCTTTAACGACAGAGGTTGTAGCTTTCTTCTCCCGTCGAAAATTTGGCATTTGTGGCAGTTGGAGACTTCTTTATATACATTAGTGAAAAGTGTCAGCCAATAACAACATGCCCTCAAGATCTTGTGTGTGGTGGTCTTCCAGTAATGGTGCCCTCCGCAGTCTCCTTTGTGAAACTCTTGTATGTCCTGCTTCACCTCATCTTCCAGCAAACAACTTAACAGTATTCCTCCGGGATTTTTCCAATATAGCGAATTATCCAAAATGCATAACTTAATTGCCTTAAGCTTGAGGAATCTCTCTTTAGTCTTTCTCACGCCTGGAGGGGCTTGGAGATTTTCTAAAAAGTATATGATATTTTTATACCACGGCAAATCAACAAAACGCTGAGGTATCTGCACAACTTTTTCTTCTTGAGGGCCCTCCGATAGATCAACAATGAAATCCATACCCACAACATCGCAGTCCGACTGCACCATTAGCTTTGCGAGGCCCTAGCCCTTGACCAACTTTGTCGGCTTAATCTCAAGGTCGTATTCTAACATGGCAGCTATCCACTTTCCTCTCCTTCCTTCTGGGTCAGGCTGGGTAAGGATGTCCTTTACCGAATTGTTGGGCACGCAGGTGATGATGTGGGAGTGCAATATATATGTCTTGAATTCCTTTAGAGCCTTTACTAAAGCGTACGCCTGCTTTTCCATCATGTCATACCTTAGGGGAGCGTCACACAGTGTTTGGCTGAACTAGGCTATGGGTTTCCTGAAATCCTGGTCATCCTTCTGCAAAAGTACTCCGGCAATAGTGTGCTCTAAGGCGAATAAAAAAAGGAGAAAATATTTTGTAAAGTCTGGGCTAGATAATACAGGGGCTTTAGTCAAGGCCATTTTGATGTCTTCAAAGGACTTCTTGGCCTCTGGGTTCCACTTAATCTCATTTCCTTTCCTGAGCATACAAGTTATATGCTTTATGGTTTCCGCCAGGTTTGGGATAAACCTTATCAGAAAATTTACCTTACCCAGGAAACATTGTACCTCCTTTTTACTGTGCGGGGTACCGATCTTCAAAATTCCTTCAACCCTATTATTGGATAAATCGATAGATGCGGACATGAACTAATCTCCCTATATCCACATAGATCTAGAACAAAACAGGACATGACATATTTGTTGTTCCTGCTTCACTTCCTTATATATTTGTTGTTCCTGCTTCGCTTCAGTGCTCTTGTGAACCAGATCTGCAATGACACAAACCAAGCAAAGTGAAAGAAACTATGATAGATTCAATGAAAACTTAAACATGTGACCAAGGAGTCATGTAATAAAATGAGAATGATTTTATGGGAAAGAAACATCCCACTGTATTAGATTGAATAAAAAGTGGAAGATACAACTGAAATGCCTTGATGTCGCAAGTTTCCTTTTAGTGGTCCTTCGTCCCAATACACACATATACTTGTTCCAGAGCTTGCATGAAGATGATCTTCAAAATCTTGATTGGTGAATGCAGACCTCAAGCATCAGCTAAAATAGTATTCTCCACACAATCTCCAGCCTATTCTTCAAGCAATCCTTTGATCAACTTTGCTTAATTGTGCTTAACCTTTTCCATGAGAAGCCCATTATTATATAGGAGAAGCTGAAGTGGTTAAAGAGATGAGGATAATCCCACCAGATCATAGAATTCAATAGGATCGTAACCATACAGACGACACCTCACATTCCAGAAGATTCCTCTTCTAGAAATTTCTTGAACCCCTTTCCTCTTTTGGCTTTCAAACACCACTGCACTCTGTTTATATAGCAGCCTGCGGAAATCCCACGGGCCAACTATAGAGTAGCCTGCGGAAATCATTGATTTCCACACTGTATTATATGGGCAGCCTGCGACGTCCTTTCAAAAAATAGGTTTGCAGAGGAGAAAAAAGGTCACTCTTCTCAGGAAAAAGATGATCATGAGGGCCTGACCACATGATTGCAAAGTCATCATCAAGGTGACCAAAATAATGTGTAACAGAATGCCCCCCAAAGTATGAGGTCGGAACTTGTGACAACCGAAATACTTTGCAAAATATGTGTGTGTGTCAGAAACAAAGGACGCACCAATCGAGAACCTGCAAACAAACAAGCATCTGGACAATATGATACCATGTCTGAAGTAGGCATTCCCATGTTCAGACTACAAATGATCGAATTCATAAATGTAAGTCATGGCCACCAATAATACACCGTGGATCCATGTCATCAAAAAATGTTACATAGCCACCAGGAATACACTATGGATATATGTATGAGAAAAACTTCGATGCAAACATAGCCACGAGACATACAAAGTGGATCTATGTGCCAATACAAATCATAAATACTCCATCGCAACCTGGACCATGAATGATGAGATCCAGGGTCTTCAATCCCATCGTCTGTAAGTACGAATCTAGCCATGTGATTACAAGTGTTGTAGTTGAACATGGTTAGAAACCGCTTGATTACCAGTCATTAATGAAAACCGTTAACAAGTGCGAGGGAAATCACCATTAATGTCAATGACACCCAAGGTACTGTAGTACAATCCAACGAATGTGAATAAATGAGTCGAAGTCGAACATTTCGATGGAATCTTTTGATCAGGGATCCATGATGTGAATATACTATCAAAGGCGAAGAAACCTATCATTAAAGCATACAGGCTCCAAGGTACTAAATGATTTCGAAGTCTTGTCCCTGGATAAGGAGTTGAAGTCGATAGGAAGAGACTCATCACAGGAGGGCCTTGATGTATCCCCCATCAATGACGCGAAATAAGTAACAGATTTAGGGTTAGAATAGAACATGGATATGATTTGAAACTGACACAGAGAAGGCCGACATGGTAGGAATTGACAACTGCAGATGGCCGACTCAAGAGAGGGCTTATTCGGACTTGCTCTTGAACATATGGATGACACGATTACAGTCTTGGCAGCATTGACTCAAAGACAACCCAAGATGTAAACTTGCAGAAGGTCAGACGAGAGACAAATGGATTTCCCAACCCGGATTCAAATGATGAAGGGGGGTGTCATGTCCAGGAGCGACTAGGACTGCCACTAACATGAATACAGAGACACATTCCTTTCTCAAATATTCCCCCACCATTGTTGGTGAGTACCTCTTTATTTTTACACAAGCTTGAGGAGGATAACATATGCTTGTAATGTAATCTCATCCTTCGGACAAGTCCCTCGGAGTATTTTTAAAGGACCCTTAGAAGGAGTGGTTCGGTCCCAAGTGGGTCTTTCAATGTTTATTTAACGAGTCCAAAGATAGAAAACTTGGGAGCTTTTCATGTTTATAGAATCTAAAAAAAACTAAAAAGAGAACTCTCTCAGTTCCTTTTTCGTAAAATAGTTCAACAGGATCGAAAAAATGATAAGCAATCGCCCATCGAACGTTTTATTCAAATACTTTTACTAGCGTGAACTAAACAAGGTCACTCGGCAATCTTTTCATTTTTAGGGAGTGTGAAAAGAGCTTAAATGATACTCCAAGTGTATCGTTTTTCATGTTACCAAAACGAGTACAAAAGAACGACAAAAGTGTACTCGATTACGTTCTCATAAATTTTCGAGCACGAGAACGAACGAAGAGTGAACTCCAGGTTTTACTAAAAAACCTTAAAAAGTATCGATATGTGTAACGAAAAGAAAACAAATGGAACAAAACATCCATACTCCATTAAGTAAGACCTTAGGCTCCTTCCTGCAAGAGACAAGACACTCACAAGACCATTAAACTTATAGTTTTTTGAAAAAATGTATTTATATAATATAAAATATTATGAAAAAGGTAAAAAATGTAATAAATAAGAGTAAAAGGTCATTTTTACCACTTCATTTGCATTTGATAAAAAACTTGTCTAAAAGCCTCTTTCATACCCCTGATTTCGGCGATTGATTGCGAGGATCATAGGTGATCATTCGGTGAATGGTCTCTGCCAACACGATAAGATCTTCATCCTCTTCCTTTTGATTGGATTACAATTTGTTTTTAATGGTTAAAAAATAATTTTTTGGGCGTTTTTGAGGCCGGTAGGCATGCGCTAAGGCCGTTGTAGGCAGCCTATATCGGGCCCTGCAAAAATCAAGGATTTTCGCAAGTGCCCTATGTATTGCCTGTGGAAGTCCTGCACTGTACCTGAAGGTAAGTCGCGGCGGACGAAAATCAAAAAAGAAAAGTAAGCGTTGAGGCAAAAAGAAATCCAAAAAGCTAGATGGAGATGCTAACTATTCTCTCTTACTTCCATCCAGGTATTTGATTTGCAAAAATGTTGGAATGGAGAGAACGTGAGCATGAAGAGGATGACTCCATGGCTTCAAATGATCCAAGAACTATCAATGCTCTTCGTCAATGTGGCCTCTTGAAAATTTTCAATATTCAGGGCATGAGATCCCAACAGAGATTATTAGAGTACCTAGTCCATATGTGGGACTCTTTTACAGGTGAATCCTCCTGTGGAAAAGAGGATTCCCTCTTGGTATCTAGACCCCTAAAACCAACACAAAAAGGGTGCTACCATTGGTCACTGACATCCTTTTATATCTAATTAAGCTAATATACGAAGAGGAGGAAGAAAAATGTGTACCTTGTTAACGACGTTTGTCCTCGCAAAGTCCAAGTTGAGCTTCGATCCTAAGCTCCTCGATAGGTCTTGTAGAAAAAAAAAAGATACAACAAACTTCCTATTCTACCGAGATTATCTCAAATACAGATCTATCTACTAAAGACAAGTTCATGTTGAACAAACATAAACTTGAAAGAAACAAGCCAAGCATGTATGTATATTAATGAGAACAAATGAAGAGTACTTACAGACCAAACTTGATGAAGGTGCAACAAATTCTTCCAGTTCTCTTTGTCCAACCCCTTTGCTCAAGTAATATAGACTGATTATGCTTCAATGGTGCCTCACTTGGTTCTCACACTTAATCAATTTATTTTCCATGAATATTAATAATAATTCATGTGTACTTGGTATTTTGGACTTCATGTAATATATCCCTCCATATTGACTAGGGATTGTGACATAGGTTATTCCATGGTGTCAAGTTTTATGAGCCACTTATATGACACTTTACGACACTTAGGGCGAGGTACCTAGGTGTGCAAATTTCATGTGTAACAAAATGCCCCCTAAAGTGTGAGGTCAGAAGAGAGAATGATGGTCGAAACACTTTACAAATATTTGAAGCAAGGGTGTGGACTCGGAGAACCTGGTAGAAGCTGCAAACAACCATCAAACAAATGCTATGACATGTTTCAAACCCAAGGCAAGAATACCTATGCTTGAGTGATAAAGACATTCCAGGTATGGCTGCCATAAAATACACTGCGGATCCATAATCATATTGACTGAAGAGTATAGCCACCAAAGATACAATGTGGATCTATACTTCCATGGCATGAACTAATCATAGCCACGAAAAATACACAGTGGATCTACGAGACGACAAGACATAGCCACAGACCAATACAAAGTGGATCTATGTAATAGTATATGTGTCAATCTTCAAAATAAAATCCGTCGCAACCTATGCAAAGTATATATCAGAGTGATCACTCAACCAGGGTCTTCTTACCAATCCTGATGCAATATGATTCTAACCATGTGAATAGATGTCCTAGTGTTGAACATGGCAAAAACCACTTGATTACCAATCAATCATGTAAATCATTAACAAGCATGAGGGAAATCACCATTTATGTCAATGATTCCCAAGGTACCCTAGTACATTCCAGTGAATGTGAATGGATGAGCTGAAGTCAAACATCTGTGCAATCATCCAATCAAAGGTCGATGATGTAAACCCACTATCAGATGTGAGGAGGCCTACCATTGAGGCATGTAGGTCCCAAGGTACTAACTGCTTTCTAAGTCTAGTTCCCGGATGATGTGCTAAAGTCAACAAGAACAGACTCGTCGAGGGGGGGCCTTGATGTATCCCTCAGCAACGACACGAAATAGTCACAGAGATGTAATTGGTAGATCAAATGAACATGTACTGACATGGGTATTGAAACGAGATATTTGTGATGGTTGACTCTTAAAGCAAGTACTTCCCTTGAACACTGAGGCATAACAGCAGAAACTTGACATGGAACAAAACTTGATAATGCAATGGATGGTGTGACTTTACTTCGGGTAACACAAAGAAGTGAGGAAACTCAAAGGATTGGTTTAGTGCAGAGGTTTAGCAGATTGAAATGCGTGCAAAGATAAAATGTTGTGTTCAAGGGCAACTGTAAGGGTTACTAGTAAAGTTCTCAAAAACTACTTGGCTTGCTTCTTTCAATTTTTTCCCCCTTCCAGATAGACAAGTACCTCTTTTTGGTTTAATGAGCTCAAGGAGGGTAACACATGCTCGATATAAATCACCTTTGGTAAGTCCCTCTTCCTTTGTTTAACGAACTAGAAGAAGTAAGGGTTCGGTCCCGTATGGGCCCTTCAATGTATGATTGTTTAACGAGTCCAGAGAAGGTAAACTCAGTGGTTTTTCATCTTTAGAGAGTCTGAAAACAAATTAAAGACGACTCCAATGTTGTCCTTTTTCATAATGTTAGTCTTGTGAGGCCGAAAAAGAGATAAATCATCACTCGAAATACACCCTTTCAAACCTTTTAACGAGTGGGAAAGGAAGCAAGATCACTCGACAATCTTTTCACGTTTAGAGAGTCTAAAAAGAGTTTAAAGAAGATTTAAGGGTGTTCCTTTTTCGTATAACCTTTATGAGTCCGAAAAAGTGATAAAAGTCTACTCGGTTACATTCTCATGTTTTTTTTAGCACGAGAAAGAACAAAGACTAAGATCGGTACTCTGCCCCCAGCTTGAAAGCTAGTGGCTTAACTCCAGAATGATCATCAAAGGCTGGAGACATGCCCCCCCAAGCTTCAATTCATTCAACGACTTTGAGGTTGTCACCAATTTTTGTACTAGATGGAGAAAAACGATACAGGTGGATGAAAAGAAGGTTCAAATACGAGATCTAACGAAAGACTCAACTCAACATCTACAAGATCTGGCAAAAGACTCGACCTGACAGGAGAGGTGACTGTTTCATTTTTTAACGATCTTGACACAGGAAAAGAACTATGCTCAAGGCTTCGGGTTCAATCCCCACATTGTTGTTTCATTTTTTAACGAGCTTGCTACAGAAAAGAAAAATTATGCTCATGGCCTCTATTTCATTTTTTAACGAGCTTTCTACAGAGAGGAGAAACTATGCTCGTGGCCTCTGTTTCATTTTTTAACGAGCTTGCTACAGAGAGGAGAAACTATGCTCGTAACTTCTGTTTCATTTTTTAACGAGCTTGCCACAAAGAAGCGAAACTATGATCGTGACTTCTATTTCATTTTTTAATGAGCTTGCTATAGAGAGGAGAAACTATGCTCATGAACTCTTCTTGATCAAGGCTTCCAAGAGGATAAAGATCTAGAAGGACACCATGTCAAAGGACAAAACTTGGTCATGGCTTCCAAGAGATCTTCACTGGATGAAAGAAGAATTCTCTGGAAGGAACACATGTTGAGGTCTGTGATAGGGGTAAAGAGATAAGGTTCCAAAATCCCTACCGAAGAGATCAACATGTCAACTACTAGATCCAAGTCATCTTCATCGGCAGCTGAAGGCATGGGAGATAATGCCACATAATTGACCTGTGGTGGGGGTGATACCGACTACTGATAAGACCCATTTAGGGAGTCATTGGGTTGGTACTTAAGTCAGGACTAACGCATGAAAGTTGATCAATAGCCACAATTCTTTCATTGTGAGGGAAAGATATTACATGAAAGAGAGTGGACACAATAGCTTTCATGGCATAGACATAATCTCGCCCAAGGATTAAATCAAAATCCAAGGGGTCTTGGACTACCATAACATCAATAAAGACAGTCAAAGAGTGTCAAAGAGTGGGATTGACCGATGATGTAATCGAAGCAACCAATTTGGAACTCCTCAAGGGAGGAGTGGGATCGATCGATGGCGAAGTCGAATCGACCACTTTGACACTCTTCGAATGAAGGGTGGGATTGACCAATGACAGGACTGGATCAGTGATTTAGGTTTCACTTTTTAGATGAAAAGTGGCGTTGATCGATGATGGAATTGGATCAACTACTTTGGTTAGTGGTTCAACTGAGGATGAAACTAGATTGACCACCTGATCAACTGAACTGACTGGGGATGGAACTAGATTGACCATTCTATCAACTAACAATGGGTTGGGGGAAATCTTACGATAACCAGTTGGAAGTTGAATCTTTTCCAAAAGAGAAGAAGCCTTGTCCATATGAGGAAAAAGGTGAGAGTAATGGTCACCTTCGCATAACATGCAAGGGAATTTGACAATTGTCTTCTTCTTACCAACCTTACTAGTTGACGGGGTATCACCAGCATGACCGGCAGGGGCCGATGACATGGAAGACCACATTTCTAAGACCTTGGGAATACCAGGGAAATCCCTCTGAAAGTGGTCTCCCTTACAAAGACTGCAAAGGAATTTGGGTTTCAGATTCCTCATTTGAATCTTGTTGACCTCATCAACACTCCCAGTATTATTAACAATAGTTGGTTGCTTGGATACAACATTTGATGTAGTTGGAGGCTTGGTCCCTTTCTGGTTCTTCTTCTTCTCTTTCTATTTCTTCTTCTTCTTATCAATCTGGCTACTCGCTTGAGATATTTCACTAGGCGAAGAAGAAGAAATGGAAGGAGACCTGATGGGCGAAGAAGGAGAAAAGTTGACATGAGGTTGATGTGTGGGTGGTGTGCTTGCATATGAAGCACCTGCATTCGAGATCACCGGAGTGGAAAAAAACCATATCGGTAACCCAATTGTGAGACCTGAAAGGCTCAAAGTAGTGATGTAAGGAGGACCAACATTTCTGTAAGAAGGAAAAACAAAGGGTTCTCCCAGAGAAGGAGTTGCTCCATTGGTATTTTTGGGAACTGATGTTATTAAAATAAAGATCCAACCTAGATTCTACTAGGGAGAACAAACAACACACACCAAAAATCTAGTAAGCAAGCAAACAAACAAAACCTTCTCACAATGAGCACACTAGTTGGTGATGAAATCCAATGTCGCGGGAACAAAGTAATAACTGGCTGAGATAGAGCGGGTGGAAAAGTTACGTTGACGACCTGCTTAAGGGACCTACACCCTGGTGCAAGCTCCCACACATAATCATGGGTATACCCTCCAAGGATCTCGAGTGAGTCTGGCCAACATCGATTCCAGGTACCGTGAATACTTGCCCCTCCATAGTCACCTTGTGTAAAGACCCTAAAGAGATAGGCCACTAAGGTTACCAAATACAATAGTGATGCCTAGGGAAATAGTCGACAGTCCGATCCATGCGCAAGGGCATGGTATCTAGCCCGAAATCAACTTGAAAGGATTCCACTCATCATTGTGGCTATACCTTCAAGAGACCTCCATAATACATGTAATATCTACACCAAGACCAACAAAGCAGGGTGAGTAACTCTTCCAGTCTTAATGCAACCTCGTGATTGACCCTTATGTGAGAAGGGCTTCCCAGGACAAAATGCAGCAATTGGATTTCATCGCTCCCTAACAAAAGATCCTATGTTTTTTTGCAGCTTTGGAAAGTTATCTTTCACACCTATTCCAAATCCCTACAACTAATCTATTGTAGGTTTTCTACCAGAAAATGTAAAAATGTCTAATAAATTTTAGTTTAGTACATGATTTTTAAGGCTGTTGTTACTCAAAAGGAAAGTGGCGTGGACAATATGGTGTTTTGACCAACTCAAAAGTTAATCAAAGAGATGAATATGAAATCTTTTCATTTCGATGAAAGCTATGCTACGAGAAGGAGAAAACATTCATCATTCTAGATGCACAATGTCCCAAAATGTCAAAAAACATGCAATTCCGCTACTTCAAATGCAAGCTAGTTTCACGACCGAAAAGAAAGAATGCATTCAAAACAATGAGAACTAAAAGAAAACAAGTTGAATCTTTTTCTAACAAGAACTCAGTCGAGGATCCTAAAACCAACAAGCATCCAAGGAGTACAATGAAATGTAGAGAATAATCTAAGAAACGATAGGGAGAAAGAGAAAACACTCAAAACTGTCTCGACAAAAATGAAGCTAGAAAAGGAAATTTTACGTTTATAAAAGAGGCTTCAAGCTCTAATCAATAAAAAAGAGAGTGAAAAGCATCAAAAACCAATACAAACCACTCCACAAACCAACCACAAAGACTAGGCAAAGAATTCAACAAAACATGCTGAAAAAATCTGAGTAAAAGAAGGCAATTTCACTCAAAAAAGACACTAGCACTCCCCTAGAAGGGTTCACAGAGTGCTGCAACACCCCCCTAAAACAATGTAGGGGAGCGTTGGCACTCTGGCATGGCCTACAGGGGGGCGTTGATGCTCCCAAAAACTCAGAAAAATGCCCAAAAATGCACAAAAAACTCAGCCATAATGCTTGAAAATTGGGGAATTTTCTAGTGAAGGTGGGAGAAGGTTGTTGGATGATGAAAAACCAGGAATTGCTTGGGAGAAAGACCTCAAAGATCAAATGGAATGGTGCAAAATATATCTGAATATCCTTACAAAAAAATTTCACTCAGTCAGATAAATGAGAAGAAAACGACAAATTGACTCTAAATCGTCAAAGACAAAGAGTTATTCAAAGTAAGGAAGAAAGAGATGTCACAAACCCAAAAAAATCATCATGAATTCTTAGATATCAAGGTGTTGGAGACCCAAACAAGGACACACTGAGGTGATGAGAACCCTAAGCAAATGCAAACAAGAAAAAATGGATTAAGAGACTAAACTCCTGCAAGATATTAAACAGAAAGAGGGAAGTGCCCTAGTGTAAGGGCCACCAGAGTGTTCCAATGCTCTGTGAAGGCTTGGCAGGGAGCGCTAGCACTCTGATAGCAAGGGCAAGGGAGCTCTAGGCTTCAAAAAGTTCATAAAAATACCCAAAAATCCAAAAATTCAAGCAAGTTTAGAAATCCAAAGTGTATGGGATGAAATGAAGGGTCAATCAACAAATCTAAGAATCAAGGACATAGTATGAATAAGATCAAAATGAGCAAAGGCAATCAAGATCTAGGAAGGAAAAAATTAAAATGTCCCTCCCCAGTGTAGTCGCCAATTTATGTTACAGGTGAATCCTCCTGCGGACAAGCGAATTCCCTCTTAGAATCTAGACCCCTAAAACCAAGACATAAAGGGTGCTATCATTGGTCACTGACATCCTTTTAGATCTAATTAAGCTAATATACGAAGAGGAAGAAGAAAAGTGTACCTTGTTAACGATGTTTGTCCTCGCAAATTCCATGTTGAGCTTCGATCCTAAGCTCCTCGATAGGTCATGTAGAACAAACAAAGATACAACAAACTTCCTATTCTACCGAGATTATCTCAAATACAGATCTATCTACTGAAGACAAGTTCATGTGGAACAAACATAAACTTGAAAGAAACAGGCCAAGCATGTATGTATATCAATTAGAACAAATGAAGAGTGCTTATAGACCAAACTTGATGAAGGTGCAACAGCTTCTTCCAGTTCTCTTTATCCAACCCCTTTTCTCAAGTAATCTAGACAGATTATGCTTCAATGGTGCCTCACTTATGAGATCATAAGTTTTGTATAATTCTCAATCTCCATCTCTTCCTCTTCCATGGAAAGCCCTCATTATATAGGATTTGGAGGCTTAACCACCATGGAGAGGATCTCTCATCGGATCCACTAAGAAAGGGATCTCTAAGATATTTAGGGAGAAAATATCTCTTAAGGATTTTGGGGAGGAAATATCTCTCAAGGATTTTAAGGAGGAAATATTTCAACCATCCATGAGATCCTCCACCTTCCCTAAAAAATAGGAAACCAAATGTGAGGTGGATTCTCACACTTAATTACTTACTTTTTCATGAATATTAATAATAATTCATGTGCACTTGGTTCTCACACTTAATCAATTTATTTTCCATGAATATTAATAATAATTCATGTGTACTTGGTATTTTGGCCTTAATGTAATATATCCCTCCTCCATATTGACTAGGGATTGTGACATAGGTTATTCCATGGTGTCAAGGTGTATGAGAGACTTTACGACACTTAGGGGGAGGTACATAGGTGTGCAAATTTCATGTGTAACAGACTCAGAGAAGCAAGTATTTCACATGGGTGTTCATGTCCTTACCTTGGATATTGAGGATATTTACTTTCTGATGGGGATATCTCGTCGTGGAGCACGGGTGTCTTTGATAGGAGGCCGAGGTGGTGGCTTGCCGATGAGTGAGTATATCCATCGGCACTACGAACCTGATGTCGAAAGACGCAAAGGGAAAGTGGCTATCCGAGGTGTGAGAGATTTAACTCTCATGACCATCCTTTTCACCATTGCATGGATGGTTGGGAGCACGTCACCGAATATGGCACTCCAGAGTTACTTTAAATATGCCATTGAATGCCTGGAACCCCAAGTATTCAATTGGTGTGACAGTTTTCTCTGTAGCATGAAGACCAAACTTACAAAGAGAAAGAATGGAGACCTAAAACAGTTTGGGTATGGGTCAATTTTGGTATCTTTCTTCCTAGAAAGAGTCATGCATTTGCGATTGCAAGTAGAGTGGGGAATACCAGCCCCACGATACCCAAGGATGAAAAGGTGGTGTGATCTTATGGCACGACACGTAGTGGGTCCTATAATCAAGTACAATGATGCCTTTTTTGATTGGCTAAGGCCCCAAATCTTGATGATCGATGACTATGCGTATGTCGGCCTGGACTTTCGGGGTGATCCCGACTTGGTTCTCCCTGAGGGATCTCATTGGGGAGATCTAGGTAAGAAAGATATTTTGTTCTTTATAGTGTTTTTTTTTATTTTTTAGTATATTAGATGTTTTTTGTGTTTTCGATCTAAAGACTACTCAAAAGTTTTTGACTATGCAGATGTAGGGCCGCATCGACCTCCGAGCACATCTCTAATTCAGAGGCGAGGAGATGCATGTGTGGTAGCGGGGTGGGACACTGACGACTATGAGGCGATGGAGTAGAACTTAGAAGGCTTGACGACAGACATCCCCGACATGTCGATCGAGGAGGTCCCGAGGCATTATCAACGCCATACTGTAGGTGTGTCTGGTTCACTTAGTCAGTTACTTTGTCGGGTAGCACGGGCAGTGGTGTGCTATCATGAGCGACATCCATGATATTATTTCGAGCAACATCTATGATGTTATTTTGTATGAGCCATGGGCTCTATATTTTGATATTTTGGTCCTTGGATGGAAAACACTTTTTGTAAAACTTTTTCATTATATATATACATGAGGCTTCTACCGGCTTACTCTGCTTTTATATACAATGTGTAATGTGTGATTGGATTTATAAATGTCTCAAATGTCTGTCTAACACATAATTAGCTAGAGCTTCAGTTAATGTATTTATACACCTAGGAATGTGTTGATATTCAATATAATCAAAATAACGTTCCAAGAGACAAATTCATAGATATACCCATAACAAAATAGGACTTCGGATAGTGTAGACATTACTTAATTGGAGTACTACTAGCTGTGAGTCAAGTCATATAATGAAGTGACAAATCCCAAGTGATATAGCATCAGTCAATAATTCGATGACTATGCTATATTATGCGATACTATTGGTTGTACGACCGAGGCAAACACCTTGTAAACTGATCAGTTCGTTGGTGGGTGCATAGATCGCCCAAGCAGTAGAAGCTAGGTTCTGAGTACTACGGCTAGAACCATTGGCGAAGCCAATATAGGGTAGAGAAAACGTCGACATCTGGAAACCAAGCACAATGCAAGGTAAGCAGTTGGGGGTCGAAACCAAATAATAAAAAACACAAAAAAGTAACACACAAGAGTATGGTATAGTAAAAGTACAAGCACTCATGCAGAGATAATCTAAGCATAGTACTTCTTCAAGTAAATCCCATTTCTGGGTTCACTCAAAGGAATTCCATCATAATCTACTAACTCGTAAGCTCTCTTCTCCAACACTCGTTTGACGATATATGTACCACGCCACATAGCTTTGAATTTTTCAGCTCCTAGTAGATCACGATCTTGTTCACAGAGGAGAACTAGATCTCCCTCAGAGAAAACACACGGCTTGACATGTTTTTCATATTGGGCTTTTCTACGTTTCTTCTGGGTTTCAATAACTAGGGTGGTATCACGATAGGTCTCGTCTAATTGCATAAGATACAATAGATGTTCTTCTTCAGCAGAGGTGTTCGGGAGAAGTTCGATGGCTAGCTTCAAGGATGGTATTTCACATTCAATTGGGAGAATGACTTCAATGTCGTAAACTAGTTGAAAGGGGGTAAATCCTATAGCAGACTCCATGGATGTCTGATAGGCCCATAATGCTAAGAACAACATCATGTGCCAACTAGTCTTATGGATTCCTATTATCCGATGA
>JASDQU010309645.1:38144-57956 GCA_032191745.1 Picea mariana
GCACTTGGTTCTCACACTTAATTACTTACTTTTTCATGAATATTAATAATAATTTATGTGCAGTTGGTTCTCAGACTTAATCAATTTATTTTCCATGAATATTAATAATAATTCATGTGTACTTGGTATTTTGGCCTTCAGGTAATATATCCCTCCTCCATATTGACTAGGGATTGTGACATAGGTTATTCCATGATGTCAAGGTTTATGAGCCACTTATATGACACTTTACGACACTTAGGGAAAGGTACCTAGGTGTGCAAATTTCATGTGTAACAGAATGCCCCCTAAAGTGTGAGGTCAGAAGAGAGAATGATGGCCAGAACACTTTAAAAATCTTTGAAGCAAGGGTGTTGACTCGGAGAACCTGGTAGAAGCTGCAAACAACCATCAAAAAAATATTATGACATGTTTCAAACCCAAGGAAAGCATACCTATGCTTGAGTGATACAAACTTTCCAGGTATGCCTACCATAAAATACACTGCAGATCCATAATCATATTGACTGAAGAGTATAGCCACCAAAGATACAATGTGGATCTATACTTCCATGACATGAACTAATCGTAGCCACGAAAAATACACAGTGGATCTACGAGACGACAAGACATAGCCACAAACCAATACAAAGTGGATCTATGTAATAGTATATGTGTCAATCTTCAAAATAAAATCCATCGCAACCTAGGCAAAGTATATATCAGAGTGATCACTCAACTAGGGTCTTCTTATCGATCTCGATGCAATAAGATTCTAACCATGTGAATAGATGTCCTGGTGTCGAACATGGCAGAAACCACTTGATTATCGATCAATCATGTAAACCGTTAACAAGCGTGAGGGAAATCATCATTTATGTCAATGATTCCAAAGGTACCCTAGTACATTCCAATGAATGTGAATGGATCAGATGATGTCGAACATCTATGGAATCATCCAATCAGAGGTCAATGATGTAAACCCACTTTCGGATGCGAGGAGGCCTGCCATTGAGGCATGCAGGTCCAAAGGTACTAACTGGTTTCTAAGTCTAGTTCCTAGATGATGTGTTGAAGTCGATAGGAACAGACTCGTCGAGGGAGGGCCTTGATGTATCCCCCAACAATGACATGAAACAGTCACAGAGATGTAATTGGTAGATCAAATGAACATGTACTGACACGGGTATTGAAACAAGATATTTTTGATGGATGACTCTTAAAGCAATTACTTCGGTTGAACACTGAGGCATAACAACATAAACTTGACATGGACCAAAAATTGATAATGCAATGGATGTTGTGACTTTACATCGAGTGACCCAAAGGAGTGAGGAAACTCAAAGGATTGGTTCAGTGTAGAGGTTTAGCAGATTGAAATGTGTGCAAAGATAAAATGTGGTGTTCAAGGGCGACTGTAAGGGTTACTAGTAAAGTTCTCAAAAACTACTTGGCTTACTTCTTTCAATTTTTTCCCCCATCCAGATAGACAAGTACCTCTTTTTGGTTTAACGATCTTGAGGAGGGTAACACATTCTCGATATAACTCACCTTCGGTAAGTTCCTCTTCCTTTTTTTAACGAATTAGAAGAAGTAAGGGTTCGGTCCCGTATGGGCCCTTCAATGTATGATTGTTTAACAAGTCTAGAGAAGGTAAACTTGGTGGTTTTTCATCTTTAGAGAGTCTAAAAACAACTTA
This sequence comes from Picea mariana, assembly GCA_032191745.1. NCBI lineage: Eukaryota > Viridiplantae > Streptophyta > Pinopsida > Pinales > Pinaceae > Picea > Picea mariana. Next base: position 39,823 of record JASDQU010309645.1, read on the forward strand.
AAGACGACTCCAATGTTGTCCTTTTTCGTAATGTTATTCTTGCGAGGCCGAAAAAGAGATAAATCATCACTCAAAAGACGCCCTTTCAAACCTTTTAATGAGTGGGAAAGGAAGCAAGATCACTCGACAATCTTTTCACGTTTAGAGACTCTGAAAAGAGTTTAAAGACAACTTCAGGGGGTTCCTTTTTCGTATAACCTTTATGAGTCTGAAAAAGTGATAAAAGTCTACTCAGTTACATTCTCATGTTTTTTTTAGCACGAGAAAGAACAAAGACTAAGCTTGGTACTCTGCCCCCAGCTTGAAAGCTAGTGGCTTAACTCCAAAATGATCATCAAAGGATGGAGACATGCCCCCCAAGCTTCAATTCATTCACTGACTTTGAGATTGTCACCAATTTCTATACTAGATGGAGAAAAAGGATACAGGTGGATGAAAAGAAGGTTCAAATACGAGATCTAACGAAAGACTTAACTCAACATCTACGAGATATGGTGAAACACTTGACCTGACAGGAGAGGTGACTATTTCATTTTTTAACGAGCTTGACATAGAAAAAGAACTATGCTAAAGGCTCCAGGTTCAATCCCCAAATTTTTGTTTCATTTTTTAACGAGCTTGCTACAGAAAAGAAAAACTATGCTCATGGCCTCTATTTCATTTTTTAATGAGCTTGCTACGGAGAGGAGAAACTATGCTTGTGGCCTCTGTTTCATTTTTAAACGAGCTTGCTACAGAGAGGAGAAACTATGCTCGTAACTTTTATTTCATTTTTTAACGAGCTTGCCACAAAGAAGCAAAACTATGCTCGTGACTTCTGTTTCAGTTTTTAACGAGCTTGCTACAGAGAGGAGAAACTATGCTCGTGAACTCTTTCTGATAAAGGCTTCCAAGAGGATAACACTCTAGAAGGACACCATGTCAAGGGACAAAACTTGGTCATGGCTTCCAAGAGATCTTCACTAGATGGAAGAAGAATGCTCTGGAAGGAACACATGTCGAGGTCCGTGATAAGGGTAAGGAGATAAGGTCCCAAAATTCCAACCAAAGAGATCACCATGTCAACTACCGAATCCAAGTCATCTTCATCGGCAGCTGAAGGCATGGGAGATAATGCCACATAATTGACCTGTGGTGGGGGTGATACTGACTACCGATAAGACCTGTTTAGGGAGTTCATTGGGTTGGTACTCAAGTTAGGACTAACGCATGAAAGTTGATCAATAGCCACAATTCTTCCATTGTGAGGGAAAGATATTACATGAAAGATATTGGACACAATAGCTTTCATGGCATAGACATAATCTCGCCCAAGGAGTAAATCAAAATCCAAGGGGTCCTAGACTACCATAACATCAATAAAGACATTTTTCCCTCCCAGAGTTATGGGAAACTGACGAAGGATCCATAAAGGGTGACTGGTTCTTATGTTAAAAGCGAACAAAGTCTGGGTAACTGATACAAGCTGAGGATAACCCAAATCTTGCCAAGCAATAGAGGACAAAATACTAACAGATGAACCTTCGTCTATTAACGTCTGAGGAACGTCCTGACCACAAACTTTTATTGTAATCTTGAAAGCTATGTGAGAGGGAAGACGAGGTCTAGTTAGCACACCCCAATCAAAAAGGATGGCCTCATTACTTGGAGGGGTTTTCGCAGGAAAAGGAGGAATGCCCCCCAACACGATAGATCCTGTATCAACGAGAAAAACATGGGCAGTGTCAGGTTTAATCTCTAGAGGGAGATTAGGATCGACCGATGGTGGAACTAGATCGACCACTTTGGCACTCTTCATAGGAGGAGTGGGATTGACCGATGATGTAACCAAAGCAACCACTTTGGCACTCGTTAGAGGAGGAGTGGGATTGACCAATGATGTAATCAGAGCAACCACTTTGGCACTCCTCAAGGGAGGAGTGGGATCGACTGATGGCGGATTCGAATCGACCACTTTGACACTCTTCGGATGAAGGGTGGGATTGACCAATGACGGGACTGGATCAGTCATTTGGGTTTCACTTTTCAGATGAAAAGTGGGGCTGATCGATGACAGAACTAGATCAGCTACTTTGGTTAGTGGTTCAACTGAGGATGAAACTAGATTGACCACCTGATCAACCGAACTGACCGGAGATGGAACCGAATTGACCATTCTATCAATTAACAATGGGTTGGGGGAAATGTTATGATAACCAGTTGGAAGTTGAATCTTTTCCAAAAGCGAAGAAGCCTCATCCATATGAGGACAAAGGTGAGAGTAATGGTCACCTTCACATAACATGCAAGGGAATTTGACAATTGTCTTCTTCTTACCAACCTTACTAGTTGACGAGGTATCACCAGCATGACCGGCAGGGGCTGATGACATGGAAGACCACATTTCTAAGACCTTGGGAATACTAGGGAAATCCCTCATAAAGTGGTCACCCTTACAAAGACTACAAGGGAATTTGGGTTTCAGATTCTTCATTCGAATCTTGTTGACCTCATCAACACTCCCAGTACTATTAACAATAGTTGGTTGCTAGGATCCAACATTTGATGTAGTTGGAGGCTTGGTCCTTTTCTGGTTCTTTGTCTTCTCTTTCTATTTCTTCTTCTTCTTATCAATCTGGCTACTCGCTTGAGATATTTCACGAGGAGAAGAAGAATAAATGGAAGGAGACTTGACAAGCGAAGAAGGAGAAAAGTTGACATGAGATTGATGTGTGGGTGGTGTGCTTGCATCTGAAGCACCTGCATTCGAGATCACCGGAGTGGAAAACAACTATACCGGTAACCCAATTTTGAGACCTGGAAGGCTCAAACTAGTGATGTAAGGAGGAACAACATTTCTGTAAGAAGGAAAAACAAAGGGTTCTCCCGGAGTAGGAGTTGCTCTATTGGTAGTTTCGGGAACTGACGCCATTAAAATAAAGATCCAACCTAGATTATGTAGGGAGAACAAACAACACACGCTAAAAATCTAATAAGCAAGCAAGAAAACAAAACCTTCTCACAATGATCACACTAGTTGGTGATGAAATCCAACATCGCGGGAACAAAGTAAGAAGGGGCTGAGATAGAGCGGGTGGAAAAGTTACGTTGACGACCTGCTTAATGGACTTACACCCTGGTGAAAGCTCCCACACATTATCGTGGGTATACCCTCCAAGGAGCCCGAGTGATTATGGCCAACGTCGATTCCAGGTACCGTGAATACTTTCCCCTCCACAGTCACCTTGTGTAAAGACCCTAAGGAGATAGGCCACTAAGGTTGCCAAATACAACAGTGATGCCTGGGGAAACAGTCGACAATCTGATCCACGTGCAAGGGCAGGGTATCTAGCCCGAAATCAACTTGAAAGGCTTCCACTCATCATTGTGGGTATACCTTCAAGAGACCCCCATAATACGCACAATCTCTACACCAAGACCAACAAAGCAGGGTGAGTAACTCTTCCAGTCTTAATGCGACCTCGTGATTGACCCTTGTGTGAGAAGGGCTTCTCAGGACAAAATGCAGCAATTGGATTTCACTGCTCCCTAACACAAGATCCTATGTTTGTTTTCAGCTTTGGAAAGTTATCTTTCACACCAATTCCAAATCCCTACAACTGATATATTGTAGGTTTGCTACCAGAAAATGTAAAAATGTCTAATAAATTTTAGTTTAGCGCTTGATTTTTAAGGTTGTTGTTACTCAAAAGGAAAGTGGCGTGGACAATATGGTGTTTTGACCGACTCGAAATTTATGCAAAGAGATGAATATGCAATCTTTTCATTTCGATGAAAGCTATGCTACGAGAAGGAGAAAACATTCATCATTCTAGATGTGCAATGTCCCAAAATGTCAAAAAACATGCAATTCTGCTACTTCAAATGCAAGCTAGTTTCACGACCCAAAAGAAAGAATGCATTCAAAACAATCATAACTGAAAGAAAACAAGTAGAAGCTTTTTCTAACAAGAACTCAGTCAAGGATCCTAAAATCAACAATCATCCAAGGAGTACAATGAAATGTAGAGAATAATCTAAGAAACGATAGGGAGAAAGAGAAAACACTCAAAACTGTCTCGACAAAAATGCAGCTAGAAAAGAAAATTTTACATTTCTAAAAGAGGCTTCAAGCTCTAATCAAGAAAAAAGAAAGTGACAAGCATCAAAAACCAATCCAAACCACTCCACAAACCAACCACAAAGACTAGGCAAAGAATTCCACAAAACATGCTGAAAAAATCTGAGTAAAAGAAGGCAATTTCACTCAAAAAAGACTATATCGCTCCCCTACAAATGTGCACAGAGTGCTGCAACGCCCCCTAAAACACTATAACGGAGTGTTGGGGCTCTGGTATGGCCTACAAGGGGGATTTGATGCTCCCAAAAACTCAGAAAAATGCACAAAAAACTCAGCCAGAATGCTTGAAAATTGGAGAATTTTCTAGTGAAGGTGGGAGAAGGTTGTTGGATGATGAACAACCAGGAATTGCCTGGGAGAAAGACCTCAAATATCAAATTGAATGGTGAAAAATATCTTTGAATATCTTTACAAAAAAAATTCACGCAGTCAGATAAATGAGAAGAAAATGACAAATTGACTCTAAATCGTCAAAGACAAAGAGTTATTCAAAGTAAGTAAGAAAAAGATGTCACAAACCCAAACAAATCATCATGAATTCTCAAAGATCAAGGCGTTGGAGACCCAAACAAGGATACACTAAGGTGATGAGAACCCTAAGCAAATGCAAACAAGAAAAAATGGATTCAAAGACTAAACTCCTGCAAGATATTAAACAGAAAGAGGGCAGCGCCTTGGTGTAAGGAGCACCAGAGCATTCCAACGCTCTGTGAAGGCTTGGCAGGGAGTGCTAGTGCTCTGATAGCAAGGGAAGGGGAGCACTAGGCTTCAAAATTTTCATAAAAATACCCAAAAATCCAAAAATTCAAGCAAGTTCAGAAATCCAAAGTGTATGGGATGAAATGAAGGGTCAATCAACAAATCTAAGAATCAAGGAAACAGTATGAATAAGATCAAAATGAGCAAAGGCAATCAAGATCTAGGAAGGAAAAAATTAAAAGTTCCCTCCCCAGTGTAGTTGCCATTTTTTGTTACAGGTGAATCCTCCTGCGGACAAGCGAATTCCCTCTTAGTATCTAGACCCCTAAAACCAAGACAAAAAGGGTGCTATCATTGGTCACTGACATCCTTTTATATCTAATTAAGCTAATATACGAAGAGGAAGAAGAAAAAGTGTACCTTGTTAACGACGTTTTTTCTCGCAAAGTCCAAGTTGAGCTTCGATCCTAATCTCCTCGATAGGTCTTGTAGAACAAACAAAGATACAACAAACTTCATATTCTACCAAGATTAGCTCAAATACAGATCTATCTACTGAAGACAAGTTCATGTGGAACAAACATAAACTTGAAAGAAATAGGCCAAGCATGTATGTATATTAATTAGAACAAATGAAGAGTACTTACAAACCAAACTTGATGAAGGTGCAGCAGCTTCTTCCAGTTCTCTTTGTCCAACCCCTTTGCTCAAGTAATCTAGACTGATTATGCTTCAATGGTGCCTCACTTATGAGATCATAAGTTTTGTATAATTATCAATCTCCATCTCTTCCTCTTCTATGGAAAGCCCTCATTATATAGGATATGGAGGCTTAACCACCATGGAGAGGATCTCTCATTAGATCCACTAAGAAAGGGATCTCTAAGATATTTAGGGAGAAAATATCTCTTAAGGATTTTGAGGAGAAAATATCTCTCAAGGATTTTAAGGAGGAAATATTTCAACCATCCATGAGATCCTCCACCTTCCCAAAAAAATAGGAAACCAAATGTGAGGTGGATTCTCACACTTAATTACTTACTTTTTCATGAATATTAATAATAATTCATGTGCACTTGATTCTCACACTTGATCAATTTATTTTCCATGAATATTAATAATAATTCATGTGTACTTGGTATTTTGGCCTTAATGTAATATATCCCTCCTCCATATTGACTAGGGATTGTGACATAGGTTATTCCATGGTATCAAGGTGTATGAGACACTTTACGACACTTAGGGCTAGGTACCTAGGTGTGCAAATTTCATGTGTAACAGACTCAGAGCATCAAGTATTTCACGTGGGTGTTCATGTCCTTACCTTGGATATTGAGGATATTTACTTTCTGATGGGAATATCTCGTCGTAGAGAACGGGTGTCTTTGACAGGAGGCCGAGGTGGTGACTTGTCGATGAGTGAGTATATCCATCGACACTGCGAACCTGATGTCAAAAGACGCAAAAGGAAAGTGGCTATCCAAGGTGTGAGAGATTTAACTCTCAGGACCATTATTTTCACCATTGCACGGATGGTCAGTAGCGCATCACCAAATATGGCGCTCCAGAGTTACTTGAAATATGTCATTGAATGCCTGGAACCCCAAGTATTCAATTGGTGTGACGGTTTTCTCCGTAGCATGAAGACCCAACTTACAAAGAGCAAGAATGGAGACCTAAAACAGTTTGGGTATGGGTTGATTTTGGTATCTTTCTTCCTGGAAAGAGTCTTGCATTTTCAATTGCAGGTAGAGTGGGGAATACCAGCCCCACGATACCCAAGGATGAAAAGATGTTGTGATCTTATGGAACAAAACATAGTGGGTCTTATAATCAAGTACAATGATGCCTTTTTTGATTGGCTAAGGCCCCAGATCTTAATGATCGATGACTATGCGTATGTCGACCTGGATTTTCAGGGTGATCTTGACTTGGTTCTCCGTGAGGGATCTCATTGGGGAGATCTAGGTAAGAAAGATATTTTGTTCTTTATAGTGTTTTTTTTATTTTTTAGTATATTAGATGTTTTTTGTGTTTTCAATCTAAAGACTAATCAAAAGTTTTTGAATATGCAGATGTAGGGCCGCATCGACCTCTGGGCACATCTTTGATTCAGAGGTGAGGAGAGGCACGTGTGGTAGCGGGGTGGGACGTCGACGACTATGAGGTGATGGAGCAAAACTTAGAAGGCTTGATGACAGACATCCCCGACATGTTGATTGAGGAGGTCCTGAGGCGTTATCAACGCCATACTGTAGGCATGTCCAGCTCACTTAGTCGGTTACTTTGTCAGGTAGCACAGGCAGTGGTGTGCTATCGTGAGCAACATCCATGATATTATTTCAAGCATCATCTATGATGTTATTTTGTATGAGCCATGGGATCTATATTTTGATATTTTGGTCCTTGGATGGAAAACACTCTTTGTAAAACTTTTTCATTATATATATACATGAGGCTTCTACCGGCTTACTCTGCTTTTATATACAATGTGTAATGTGTGATTGGATTTATAAATGTCTCCAATGTCTGTCTAACAAATAATTAGCTACAGCATCAGTTAATGTATTTAGACACCTAGGAATGTGTTGATATTCAATATAATCAAAATAACGTTCCAAGAGATGAATTCGTAGATATACCCGTAAAAAAGTAGGACTTTGGATAGTGTAGACATTACTTAACTGGAGTACTGCTAGCTTCAAATCAAGTCGTACAACAAAGTGACGAATCCCAAGTGATATAGCATCAATCAATAACTCGATGATTGTGCTATATTATGTGATATTATTGGTTGCACGACTGAGACAAACACCTTGTAAACTGATCAGTTCGTTGGTGGGTGCATAGATCGCCCAAGCAGTAGAAGCTAGGTTTTGAGTACTACGGCTAGCACCATCGGTGAAGCCAATATAAGGTAGAGAAGACGTCGACATCTGGAAACCAAGAACAACGCAAGGTAAGCAGTTGGGGGTCGAAACAAAATGATAAAAAACACAAAAACGTAACACACAAGAGTATGGTACAGTAAAAGTACAAGCACTCATGCAAAGACAATCTAAGCATAGTATTTCTTCAAGTAAATCCCATTTCTGGGTTCACTCAAAGGAATTCCATCATAATCTACTAACTCGTAAGATCCCTTTTCCAACACTCGTTTGACGATATATGTACCATGCCACATAGCTTTGAATTTTTCGGCTCCTAGTAGATCACGATCTTGTTCATAGAGGAGAACTAGATCTCCCTCAGAGAAAACATGTGGCTTGACATGTTTGTCATATTGGGATTTTATGGGTTTCTTCTAGGTTTCAATAACTGGGGTGGCATCACGACGGGTCTCGTCTAATTGCATAAGATACAATAGACGTTCTTCTTCAGCAGAGGTGTTCAGGAGAAGTTCGACGACTAGCTTCAAGGATGGTATTTTACATTCAATCGGGAGAACAACTTCAATGTCGTAAACTAGTTGAAAGGGGGTAAATCCCATAGTAGACTCCACAGATGTCTGAAAGGCCCATAATGCTGAGAACAACATCGTGTGCCAACTGGTCTTATGGATTCCTATTATCCGACGAAGCATAGTGACAAGGATTTTATTTATTGCTTCAACTTGGTCGTTGGTCTGTGGATAGTAGGGGGTTGAGTTTTCATGATGAAGACCTAACTTGTCGATAAGTTCATACATCATAAAGTTTTGAAAATGGCTACCGTGATCAGTAACGATAGCTTGTGGGATCCCGAATCGAGTAATAATGTGATTAAATATGAAAAGGGTTGCAGTTTTCCCGGTATTGTCAAAATTAGGCATCGCCTCGACCCATTTGGTGAAATAATCCACGGCTACAATAATGCATCCATGCCCCTCGACCGAGTGAGGGTTACAGGTCATGAAATCAATGCCCCATTTCCTGAAAGTTCCAACAGAAACTACAGGGTGTAGGGGAGCATGGTGTGATCTTATCTTGTTGTTGTATGTTTGGCAAGCATGGCATTTTTGGATGGAGGTAATACAATCTTTAAATAAAGAAGGCCAAAAATATCATGCTCATAAGATATTCTAGGCAGTAGCATACCTAGACATGTGACCACCACATGCTACAGAGTGGCAGTCATTCAAAGCTTTCTCAGCTTCATCATAGGTGGGACAGCGTCAAAAAACAAAGTCAACCCCACGGCGATAAAGAGTGTCACCAAGGATAATGTACTGACGGGCTTGGTAATGTATTCGACGACGGTCAGTGCTAGACAAATCAGGCCGGAAAGTCTGAGTTTGGAGATAGATAATGATATCCCCATACCAAAGGTCATCAGAACTGATCAGAAAAAGGGATTCATCGGGTAAAGAATCCTCTACTACATTCTTTGTCTCAGTGCAGGGAAGGTCACATATCATTTCAGAAAACACCAAGGATTTCTTGGACTTAGAGCATTCAAATTCTAAGTCAAACTCCTGGAGAATTACTATCCATTTGGAGTATTTTTCCCCTAGCAATTGGTGTGTAAGAATGTGTTGCATGGGGTTGCAATCGGAAATTACAATGGTCTTGCGTAGTAAGATATAGTGACAGAATCGTTGGACAACTTGAACAGCTGCCAAGGCTAGTTTTTCAAAATGTAAGTATTTGGCTTCGGTAGTCATGAGACTCTGAATCAAATAATAAATGACATGTTCGTCATGTAAATCATCTTCTTGGACTAGAACCATGGCGATGGTAGAGTCCGAAGCAACGAGATAAAGGAAGTAATCTCGACTATAATCGGGTGGGAAAAGTAATGGGGTACGGGTTAAAGTCAGTTTCAAAGCTTCGAAATATTTGTTGGAAGTGGAATCCCATACAAACTCAAAACCTTTCTTTAGTAGTCGAGTAAATTCGAGCGTTAATTGAGCATAGTTGGGGATGAAACGACGTAAAAAAATTTCCTTCCCTTGAAAACTTTGAAGCCGGTGAAGTGAAGAAGGAGGAGGGAGATTGAGGATCTTCTCGACCTTCAAAGGATCGACCTTGATCCCCTGGCATGACACGATAAAACCTAGAAGTCGGTCAGACTCCACACAAAAAACACATTTGTGTGGGTTTAAGCATATACGATAGAATCAAAAACGAAAGAAAATGGCTCGGAGGTGTGTCGGATGATCACTACGATGCATGGAATGTGTCGGTAGGTCATCTAGATATGGTTGTACGATGTGCTTAATATTGTGAAAAGCATAAGACATAGCACATTGAAAAGTCGCACCAAAATTCTTTAAACCGAAGGATAGTTTCTGGTAGGCAAAGGTGCCCCAACAACAAACAAAACCAGTTTTGTGTTGATCCACGGGCAAGATGTTGATTTGATTATAGCCGAAGAAACCATCCATTAAAGATAAGATTTCACTCTTGGCACAATCGTCGACGATCTGGTCAAAGAAGGGGGTGGGAAAGTTTTTCTTAGGACAAGCTTGATTGATATCCCTATAATCGACGCAGACAAAGATCGTACCTTGTTTCTTGTTAACCGGAACGAGATTGGATACCCAATCAGTTAAAGCCACAGGATAAATAAATCCAACTTTAAGAAGTTTTTCGACCTCAAGCTTAATAGTAGTTACTTTATGGGGCTGGACCAGACGAAGTCTCTGCCAGACAGGTCTAACGTCGAGGTACGTCTTAATTTCATGTACAATGATATCAGGGTCAATGCCCAACATTTCTTCATAGCTCCAAGCAAAGATGTCACGAAACTCTTGGAAAAGTGATTTATAGGAGACAACCTCGTCAGTATAGAACGAAGCTCCGATGTGGACATTTTCAACAACTCCAGGTTTAATGGATATGTCGAGGGGGACAGTGGATGAAATATTACTTAAGTTACCTTCATATAACACATCATGTGTAGAATCATGAATGGAGGAAATGACAGCAACAATCGATGGGGTCAAGATCTATTGGTAACTCTCGAGGATGTTTTGTTTGAGGAAGAGGTTGGAACGATGATGTCCATCATCCCAGGGGGTTCCTTCCATCGATATAACTAACATAATCATCTCATATGTGGGAAAAATAACTTGGAACGGTTCAGGAGATGAATCACCAATAGAGAGGGTAGGAGGGGTTGTCGATTGAATGGCTTGATAGGCGAATTCAACTAGACTTAAAGGCATTTGGTTGTCGTAGTGGAGATAATCACCAGGGCCGGGTATTATCCATGGGTCAGAAGATGGGTGAGTATTACGAACAGAGGTGGAGATCATGTTGATCGAGGCAACCAAAGGAGGTGGAACATTGGGAGGTGGGATCAGGAATGTACCCATCAGAGTCGAATATTTAAGTAGGCCCACATCGACGTTCTCATACCTTGGTGGAGTCTTCACGATGAAAGTTACATTGCTAGTATGGGTTTCATAATTGAAAAAGGCTAGTTGGTCGACTGTAATAATCTTTCCCTGATGTGGAAAACGTAAAACACAGAAAAGGGTAGACACAATGGCGTGCATTGCATAAATCCAACTACGGCCAAGTAAGAGGTTGTAATCGAGAGGTGCATCGAATACCTCAACTTCAACAGTGACTGATTTGCCTTCCAACGTAATAGGCAACGAAGGAAGTACACCGTAGGGTTTAAATCCAAGGCCATTGAAGGATTTAAGAGTGTTATGTGATTCTGTAAGAGGAGGAGAGTCGATGGCTTTCCAACAGGAAACAGACATTACACAGGTAGAAGCAGCCTCATCAATAACTGTCCTACAGATGTTCTTGTTGGAGACAACTTGTATTTGGAATGCTAGTTGAGGAGGGAGTCTCAAAATGTGATCTTCGAGGTAAAAAATTATCAAATTTGTATCTGTAGGATCAATTCCACCTATAGCCTTTAGCAGTACCTTCCGTTGAGCAGGGAAAATTTGAAGGACTTCGAGAGCCGACATGGCAGAAGGTGCTTGCGCCAGATCTTCTACAATATTGTAGTTCTGAGCAGCACGTGCATGAGGATTGAAGGTGGACTTTCGAACAACACCCTTTGGAGTAGGGTGAAGAACTGTGTTGAGACTCAATCGTTTGAGATGAAGAGGACTGTTGGGAGGTGGAGTTGAAGAAGGTTGTTGAACCAATGAAGGTGGTATATCGTCAACCTTCTCCTTTGAGGAAGAGTAATCTTTGGCTCGAGTGGTAAGTGTAACATCATTCTTTCAAGAATCACAATTACACATGAGTACATAAGAAGTAGTGGAGGGGGAGGGTTGGTCATGGATGAACAATTGAGCCTGTTGTTGAGAAGGGAAAGGTTGAGACAAAACGGCAGGTGTAGGAGGTTTCGCGGTCCCTTGGAGGAACTTAGTAAACTCAACTCGTCTTGGACAATATTTTGTATAGTGATCATCACCACAGATAAAGCAAGGGTATTGGGGCTTGCGCTCATCCTTATCATCAGCAGGGTGGGTTTTGGTCTTCTCAGACTACGGGGTTTTTTTATCCTTCTTATTCTTACCCTTCCCTTTTTTGGATTTATTCTTTCTGGCAGAGGTAGATTGAACAGAATTAACTTCAGAGGTCTTGCCAGTGAGAGGAGTAAGAGACAGATCATTTTGAACGTTAGAAGCATTAGACTTGGGGTTGGTGGTAGAGGCTTGCGCGGTTTGCGGTTGAGCATGGAAAGTGCCAATCACACCATCAGTCGCATGAGAAGCAGCAGGGGTAGTCGAAGTAGCGGTAGTAGAAGGACGAGGTGCATCAAGGAGTAATTTGTAAAGAGTACCCATTTGTGAGTAAACGAGGTCAAGATACTGAGCACGACTGATGGCCTGTTATTCAGTGATGACTCCACCCATGGCAATGTCACGAGAGATCTTATTCACAAATTATTTCATGAACCACTCCACCAATAATTGATCGGGAAGATCGATTTTGATCAAACGTCATCTTCATCTCCACTCATGAATGTGATCAGAGATGTGAGTGGCTTTAGTTTGTTTGAAGGAACTTAGGATCTCAGTTCCTGTTTCATAATGGATCAGTAATTGGTAGTGTGTAAGGAAATCCATGGAGAGGGTATTAAAGTCAGTGAAGAAACCTCGTGGTAGTTCTATATACCACTTTGCAGCCGAACCCGTGAGAGTTCGTTGGAAGAGGCGCAATCGAACGAATTCATCCATTAACGAGTTGGATGAACACCAAAGATGGAAAATCATGACATGGTTGTTCTAATCCTTTCCCGATTTATCGTCGAATTTTGGAATGTCAGACAGTAATTTGGCCGGTATAACGGGCCAGTGGGGAGAGTGTGAGATAGGATCATTCAAAATTCTAGAAAGATCAGGGAGGTCCAAAGTGGCTAAAAAAGGAAGTTGTTTATTCACATGAGGATACTGGTAACTTTGGGGAGGGAGTCCCGTCAGTAAACCAGTAGGACCATAAGCAGTTTTCATATGAGGCGGAGGTCCTGATAGATTCGGACATGTGTGCGGAGGAATGTAACTCATAGGGTTGTATGGAGTGGAGATGTTCCCTTGCAAAGGGATACTATATTGAACGTTCGAGCCCCAAATGGGATTGGAAGAACTGGGATACGCCTAGCCCGAACTAGGGGGTATGAAAGAGATAACTTGAGGTTGTTTCCCCCCAGATGATTTTGGATTCCCTTGAATAAGACGATTCTAATACTGGGCTAGTGATCTGGGGATTTTCTGCCCATGCTGTGGATTAAATCCTCCAAGTGGGGGTTTTCCTCCGAGCGAGGATGATGCCCCAATTTAGGTTTGACCTCCAAATTGAGCTTGCCCCCCAGAGTTATATTTCCCCCCAGTGGGAATCTAGTAACCAGAAGTGAATAACGATGTAGACATTCCAACGGTGGTAGAGCCACTGGGTCCGAATCCTCCTATAAAAGGTGGAAGGGACCCTGTGAAGAGGAACTGGGATGGTGTCAGAATAGAACTAGAAGAAACATTATACCCAGGAGGAGTGAAGACTCCAGAAATTCCAAATGGAACTGGGGTAGGATTGGGAATATAAGCGTTCAAAGCATTAAACCCAAGAGGAAGTGATGGGATCTGACTAGATAAAAGTTGTGTGCCAATAGGAAGTTGGCTAGCCACCATATTCCCGGAGGGAATAATCGTAGTGTTCAGGACCATTGTGAAATGGGCTTGTTGAAGAGGGATGGTTGAACTAGGACCAACTGAACCAGGAAAGTAATAGCACATTGTATTGGTAAAGTAATCTAAAGGTACCGTGAACATGTAAGATGTTTTGGGTGGTTCGGAAATGATAGGTATATCACCTCCTGTCTCTGAGGTGGGAGGGTTTCGTCTAGAAGTTAGAGTCTGAGCTATGTCAGTGGTCTAGAAAGGATTCTCATTAAGGTCGGCGACAATTTCATGAGGTAATCCAGAAGTGTCGATAACAAGTTTTCCGGACGAATTGAGTCGGAGAATACGTCTCTCGTATCCAGGAGGAAGGCGGAAAGCTTCTAGAGGGTTAGAAACAATCTGAAATCTCTCTAGAGAATCGATCCTTTCCAAATGTGAAGGTACGTGGTCCTGGATATCACTCTATTGAGGAGAGTCCTCTGGTGGGTTAGGCGGCAAGGGTTGAGAAACTTTCGGATCTTCTGGAGGTAGTCCCTGTATCCTATGTGAACGACATGGAGGGTCAATGCTGGCTGAACCGAAAATTCTATGAAAAAAATCTATTGCCAGCTATGTAAAAAAACAACACTCGCTAGTAGAATCTAGGAATCAAAACCAAGAAAACAAGACCTTCCTACTCTGAAGTCACAAGTTGGTGATGAAATCCAAAGTCGTGAAGCCGAGACAAGAAGGGGTTGGGCTAGGGTGGAAAATTTACGTTGACGACCTGCTTAACGGACTTACACCTTAATGCAAGCTCCCACACATAATCGTGGGTATACCCTCCAAGGAGCCTAAGTGAGTCTGGCCAACATCGATTCCAGGTACCGCAGAGACTTGCCCCTCCACAGTCACCATGTGTAAGACCCTAAGAAGATTGGCAACTAAGGTTACCAAAAACAACAGTGGTGCCTGGGGGAACAATCAACAGTCTGATCCACGCACAAGGGTAGGGTATCTAGCCCGAAATCAACTCGAGAGGCTTCCACTCATCATTGTGGGTATACCTTCAAGCGACCCCCATAATACATGCAATCTCTACACCGAGACCAACAAAGCAGGGTGAGTAACTCTGCCAATCTCAATGCGACCTCAGGTTTGACCCTTGTGTGAGAAGGGTTTCCCAGGACAAAATGTTGCAAATGGAATTTGACACTCTATCACAAGATGATATTGTGTGTTTTGTGCTTTGGAGAGTGTGTCTCACTGCCTATTCCAAAGCTATATCCTAGCTAATGTTGGTGTAAAAGAGCCCTAGAAAAATTACTAGCTAAGTTTTAGATTTTCGCAATATTATTAAAGGTTGTTGTTACTCAAGAGGGAGACAGGAATCAAACCAATGTTGTGTAAGACCTTGACCCAACAATATGCAAATAGAAAATGAATGATACTTCTATCTACAACAAGGAGAAGGTACTTCTGGAATGGTGTAAACTACGAAATATACTTTCTTTCTTTCTTTGAATGAACACACTTTCAAACAACCAATAAACAATGAAATTCTTCAATCGATCTCTTCGTTTAAATGCAATAAATTTTCTTATGTATGATTTTTCAAAAGAATGGATAACTTCAAATTCTACCTTTCTGAGACCATACCAAGGGCATGACAAAGAAAAGACAATTAATCCAAGAAAATTTATACCTTCAACGAGAACCCAAATCAATCTTTCAACGAAGGTAAAAACAAAAAATGATGAAGAAGTATCTCCCTAAATATAAGTGAAGAAACAATCTCTCAAACATCAAGCAATCCATAATGCATAATCAAGCCAAAACTTCAAATCCAAACCAAGACCTTTAATCAAACAAGCACTCAGATACAAGCTCAGAGATTATGTCCTTATTGTTAAAGATCAAAAATGAAAACTAAAAAATACAAGGAGAGGTGTTCAATCTTTGAACCCCAATCAATAGTGTGTTAAGCTTGAGAAAATAGTCAAACACTGGCTAAAAGTTGTCCCCAACTGATTGAAACAAAAACTGGGCATCACCAAAGGTCAAGACCCCACTCAAAAAATTTCTCAGATGCCGCCGCAGGTCAACAACATATTACAATGTGGAAATCTAACGTTTATGCAGGTCAGAAACCAGCAGAGTGAAGAAAGTATGCACTAAAGAAAACTAATAGGGTGCGGAAATTGAATGTTTCCACAGACTAGGTATAATGTGCAGTGTAGACACGTTTGAAAAATCAAAGAATTTTGAGGGAAAGAGAAAAAAATCACTGTGAGCTTTTAAACTTAGGGAGTCTTAATGGATCTGCCACAGACTCAAAGACTGAAATCAGATAAAAAAGAGTAGTCAAAAACAAATGGCCAATGAAAAACCACAATCAATTCGTATCCCCAGTGGAGTCACCAATTTTGTTATTGGATAAATCGGTAGATGAGGACATGAACTAATCTCCCTAGATCCACCTGGATCTAGAACAAAACAGGACAGGACGTGACACTTTCCCTAAGTTACAATCATTGATCTAACTAGAAAAGAAGGAATTGATGACTTACCTTTGAGATCACTTCCTTATATCTTTGTTGTTCCTGCTTCGCTCCGGTGCTCTTGTGAAACCAGATCTGCAATAACACAAACCAACCAAAGTGAAAGAAACTATGATAGATTCAATGAAAACTTAAACATGTGACCAAGGAGTCATGTAATAAAATGAGAATGATTTTATGGGAAAGAAACATGCCACTGTATTAGATTGAATAAAAAGTGGAAGATACAACCGAAATACCTTGATGTCGCAAGTTCCCTTTTAGTGATCCTTCGTCCCAACACACACATATACATGTTCTGTAGCTTACATGAAGATGATNCAAACAAGCACTCAGATACAAGCTCAGAGATTATGTCCTTGTTGTTAAAGATCAAGAATGAAAACTGAAAAAGACAAGGAGAGGTGTTTGATCTCCGAACCCCAATCAACATCGTGTTAAAAAGAGAAAATAGTCAAACACTGGCTAAAAGTTGCCCCCAACTGATTGAAACAAAAACCGGGCATCACCAGAGGTCAAGACCCCACTCAAAAAATTTCTCAGACGCCGCCGCAGGTCAACAACATATTACAATGTGGAAATCTAGCATTTCTGCAGGCCAGAAACTAGCAAAGTGCGGAAAGTAAGCACTGAAGCAAACTAATAGGGTGCAAAAATTGAAGGTTTCCACAGACTAGGTATAGTGCGCAGTGCGAACACGTTTGAAAAATCAAAGAATTTTGAGGGAAAGAGACAAAAATCTCTGTGAACTTTTAAACTTAGGGAGTCTGAATGGATCTCCCACAGACTCGGAGACTAAAATCAGATAAAAAAGAGTAGGAAAAAACAAATGGCTAACGAAAAACCATAATCAATATGTATCCCCAGTGGAGTTGCCAATTTTGTTATTGGATAAATCAGTAGATGCGAACATGAACTAATCTCCCTAGATCCATCTGGATCTAGAAAAAAACAGGACAGGACATGACGCTTTCCCTAAGTTACAATCATTGATCTAACTAGCAAAGAAGGAATTGATGACTTACCTTTGAGATCGCTTCCTTATATCTTTGTTGTTCTTGCTTCGCTTTGGTGCTCTTGTGAAACCAGATCTATAATGACACAAACCAACCAAAGTGAAATCAACTATGATAGATTCAATGAAAACTTAAACATGTGACCAAGGAGTCATGTAATAAAATGAGAATGATTTTATGGGAAAGAAACATGCCACTGTATTAGATTGAATAAAAAGTGGAAGATATAACCGAAATGCCTTGATGTCGCAAGTTCCCTTTTAGTGGTCCTTTGCCCCAACACACACATATACATGTTCCAGAGCTTGCATGAAGATGATCATCAAAATCTTGATTGGTGAATGCAGACCTCAAGCATCAACTGAAATAGTATTCTCCACACAATTTCTGGCCTATTCTTCAAGCAATCCTTTGATCAACTTTGCTTAACTGTGCTTAACCTTTTCCATGAGAAGCCCATTATTATATAGGAGAAGTTGAAGTGGTTAAAGAGATGAGGATGATCTCACCAGATCATAGAAGTCAGTAGGATCGTAACCATACGAATGCCACCTCACATTCCAGAATATTCCTCTTCTAGAAACTTCTTGAACCCCTTTCCTCTTTTGGCTTTCAAACACCGTCAACTTTGCTTGTATAGAAGCCTACGAAAATCCCATGGGCCAACTATAGAGAATCCTACGGAAATC
>JASDQU010309645.1:64088-77351 GCA_032191745.1 Picea mariana
TGGTGTCAGGTCAGCGGTACCTCCTCTGTACCTGCATCTCCAAACACGAACTTGCCATTTTGAATGCGATGAACGTTGAGCGTGGTTTCTGAAACAAATTGGAATTCCAGTCACATCTGACATGCATGATTTAGTTTCCATGATTGCCCACTCCTATCAGCGCATGCCTTGGATTTGCTCTGACGTGGGGGTGATCACATCATCATTGTTTTCATACGTGGATATCACGCACGTGATTCCCGTTTCATGCAGCAATGACCCATGGAGAACGCCTCTGCCAAACGCTCGCTTGCCACTTTCACCAGCACACGACTCTGCGAAGAAACCCCTGTTAGCTGCTGAAAGTAAGCACTTTCAACAGCGCACCGCTTTGTAGAAGACCCTCCTTAGCTGCGGAAAGTAATTACTTTCAACAGCGCGCCATCCGAGAACCGATTTTCAAAACCTTTTAATATTTGTCACTTTCAACAGCGCATCAACTGATGAAACGATCTCCTTAGCTGTTGAAAGTGGACACTTTCCACAGCGCACAATGAACCTTTTGAAAACACGTTAGCTGTGGAAAGTAAAAAATTACAATTTTGAAAGAGAAGACTTTATGGGTCAATTATTTTCTAAGACACACCAAAACCAAAAAATTTCTCAGCTGTAAAAACTCAAAAAATGACTTGAAGATACTACCTAAAGCTATGATATCCACCACAAAACTCAACCGAAAGGACGGTTTCATTTTGGGAGTTAACACCTAGAAGATCCACTGTCAATTATCCACATGTCATCTTCAAGAGTTATTGTAAGAGCTGAATAGTGTAGATGATCCATCTTTTCATTCATGATTTATGTTGACTGATAGTTGGTCAAACTTTGACTTTGACCCAAAATCTCAACCTTGATGTTTTTTCCTTCTGAGAGTGCCAATAGGTGTGTTGGACTTAGGCACACTAGAATAACCTCTCCTTGAGTAAGGTGTTCCTTCATACGGTGATGGGCAAGAGGTTTTAGGGTTTTACAACTACACCTGCTAGTAACCCTAGCGACAGTGCTTCAGTAATTGCACCCGCTAGAACCCTAGTAGTATTTCTTCAACGAGCCTGATAATCTTATGGCTTAGCTTCCTTCCAATGGTTAAACTGAATGAAGGAGGGGTGGGCCCATAACCTGTTAGAAAAGTGGGTGTGCTCGTTTAACCATAGACTATATAGCAATATTGTCACCCAACCATAGGCACAAATGCCACCCCCGAGCACCTTAACCTTGACAGAGAAGAATTCTGGTAGCAAATCAATAGCCAACCAAGGCTAATGCACCAAGCAAGGATAACCAAGACTGATCAAAAAGTCTGACCCAGAAAGAATGAAATTACAGGTTGCAGTAATTGTAATTGTAACTACTCTCCATACTTGCGCACTACTAAATTTCTGCAGTGCACACCATTAAATTTCTACAATTGTGAGCTATTTCTTCCAAATGAGCTCTAGCATCCTGTATTTATATTGCTTGTCCTTAGTTGTTTGGGCTGACTTCTCGTTATGGAGGCTAAAAAGTCAATATTAAATATTTCCTTTAGTCGACTTGTCTTCTGGGGTTATGTCCAATGCTTTAGGGTTTCTTCTTTCTTCCTGGAATATTCTAGTCTCATCAATGGTTACAAGTGGAGGTTAATACCTCCCGTAGCTACCATAATATCAACATTATAGGCATTCAAACTCGTTTCCAGTGCACAAAACATACACATAGAACTCGTATCTCACTCGAAGGCCTGTAAACAACTCCTATAAAGGACTCATGTGTAATATCAAGGACTTGTTCAAGGTGCTTGAGCCCAAAAAGATTCATAAATATCCATAGGTGTTTGCTTTCCTTCTTCAACCATGTTCAAGGCCCCACGACTCATCCTCGGTGCAAAAAAACTCCTTATGGCATTCATATCCAAAATTGATGCCAAAGACCTCCTAGAGAGTGTTTGTATTGTGGTTTACAGGTCATGTTCATGGCTATTAAGATCAAGAAATGGTGTTTAGGCTATTAAGATCAAGAAATGGTGTTTAGGGCCTAAGCAAATTTTTTCCTTCGCTAAGTACCATAGTTCTTAAGCTCTAGAAGGTTCATTTAGGGCTTAATCCCCTAGTTTCCATACCTAACCATGTTTAGACCTCAAATCTAATTGCTAATGCATAAAACCCACTCATGTCACATGTATCCCTCTAGGATGCTAAAGAACCCTAGCCATGGCCCTGAAAAATTATTCGTGGTGAAGGCCCAAGACACATTCTTGTTGAGGACATGTGTTGTGGTTTAACCATGGCACCAATATTCCTTTAGTACGCTAGATATATTGTAGAAGAGCCTCATATGGTCATTCAAGGATATGTTCAACACTATAGTGTTAGAAGCTTTGTGGGTAGTAGGTGTTGTTCATGGAAATTGAGCCCAACAAGAATCATTTAGTGCACAAGGCCCATTACTTTCCTCTCATGACCTTGGATAGACCATTAGACACATTCTTGGTGCACAACTAACCTAGCGATGGTACCCATAGCACCCTTGGAGATGATTGATAACCAACAAAGGTCAAATGTGGTGGTTCAAAGACTCGTCCATGGCACTTGAGCCTGCAAAGCAAGTTTTAGGGCCAAAGGCTCTTATTTCCCTCTCTCGACTATGGTCATAGGCCTAAGACCCATCCATCATTCCCAAGACCTCATAGTGGCATACATATTCAACTTGGATGTCAAAGACTCCCTAGAGAGGGCTTGTGTCATGGTTTCTAGGTGTTGTTCATGGTGCAGAAGCTCAAGAAGGTTTAATTAGGGCTTAAGGCTGATGTTTCCTCCTCGCTATGTTTATGCCTCCGCACACATTCCCAGTGCACAAAACTTACTCATGGTGCATGTATCCCAGCAGGAGGCCAAAGACTCGCTACAATATTCCTATTTATTGGTTCAAGTACTTATTCAAGACTCTTGAGCTTGAGAATCTTCAATAAGGTCCTAAGGTGCTTGTTTTCATTCTATGATGATGGTCAAGGCCCAATGAACCATCCATGGTCTTGTGTGGTGGTCTAAGTCCAATGTGTTCATGGCACTTATAGCTTAGAAGCTATGTTTAGGGTATGAGGTTATTGTTTCCCTCCCACAACTATGGTCACTTTACATATTGGTTCAAGTACTTGTCAAGGGATCTTTTAGCTTGAGAAGCTTCAATAAGATCCTAAGGTGCTTGTTTTCATTCTATGATGATGGTCAAGGCCTAGTGAACCATCCATGGTCCTGTGTGGTGGTCTGAGTTTGACATATTCATGGAACTTATACCTAAGAAGCTATGTTTCAGGTCTGAGGTTACTATTTCCCTCCCTCAGCTATGGTCACTAACCTGAGACCTATCCATGATGCTCAAAACCTCATAATGGTCCCCATATTCAACTCGGATGCCAAACACTCCCTGTAGAGGGATTGTGTCATGGTTTTTAGGTGTTATTCATGGTGCTTGATCTCAAGAAGGTTCAATGACACATTAAAGGTGCTTAAACCAGAGAAGTTATGTTTAGGGGCTCTAGGTTGTTGTTTCCCTCCCCTAACTAATGTCAAGAGCCTAAGGTTGTTGTTTCCCTACCATGATTATGGTCAACACCTCAAGACCCATCCATGGTACATGAAACATCTTAATGGCACCCAGGTCCAACTCCCAAGGTAATGATCCCCCAGTGAGGGCTCATGTTGTTGTGTCTAGGTTTTGTTCATGGTGCTTGAGTTATAGAAGGTGACTAGGTGATAGACATTATAGATGTTATGACATTTTAGTTCACCTACTTCCGGAAAAAAAAAATTACAAAATTGAATAACCATAATTAAGTGGATTAATCATAAATAAAAACAATTAATCCATAATAAATAAAGGCAATTAATCCATAATAGTTTGATCTCCTATACACATTTGATGTTCATCTTCTGCAAATTTTGTTGAAGGTGTATATCATTCTTTTTTAAATTGTAAACACTCAAGACAAAGCACACACATAGAGAATTTTTTTGTTTAAATTGTGTATCATCATTTTTTAAATTGCAAAAACTAAAGAAAAAGCTTAATCCTATGAATATGAAATTATTAAAATGGATCTATGCTACTCTTATCATAAGTATTGTATTTTAAGGAATATGATGCATATCTCTTTATTTATTAATATTTTCTGTAAAAAAATTATTTCCATTCTCCACCGTTTCAAAAAACTGATCATTAACCACACAACTTTGCCAAATGAGAAGGTTATAATAAAAAATAAGAAGTTCATGTTATAGAAACCAGTTGGAAGGTATGAGTAAGAAAAAACACAGCTACCAATCTCCTCCATTAATCTTAAAAGACAACACAACAAAGCTACCCAACTACCGAAATATGGTCTTCACCAATTTGATCTTCGCACAGGCGGAAGCCTTCTTCAAGAGTATAATCTTCTCTAGAAAACAAATATACGTCCTGTCCGAAGATTTTCGTGCTACAACTGTCATTGTATTCAGTGAAGGAGTGCTTTCAAGAAGAGAAGCGAGCATAGGAATCTCCCTCTCTGTGTATTCTACCAGTTTAATTTCCACACTCTTCAGATTATCATGTGAAACCTCCATATGATAGTAATCCATGTCTTCAAAGCCCCTGCATTACCATGCAATTAAAACAAAAAAATCTAAACTCCCTGCCGAAAATTTGCGAGAAATAAATTCATTCAAGTGTATGACTACTTTTTATATACCTGGAAGGATCGGTCAACGAGAGAGCTTCAAGCTTGGGAAGACATTCCAGGAGACCTGTGATTGGAAATCGCCTTGAAAAACCTTCAGAGCTGGGCAGTAATACTCCAGTAACTCATGGGCAGTCATATCATCTCTGTATGTACCGCATACTGGTACCAACTCCATTGACCCTTCTTATGAGAAGATCTTGGTTCGAATAGCATGTAACGCTACATCCATTAATGGGGATTCATGTTCAAAAGTAAATTTCACCTGGCACATTTGAACCAGTTCGTCCCAACTTGCTATTTCTCTACTCATTCTCGTCTCCATATACCAGTTCTTCGGAATTATATCCAATGTATGTATAACTATGTGCATCCATTTTGTCTCCAGTATTGAACTCCATAAGGTTTTGCACTACTCAACATGACCTACTGGATCACTCTCCCATGTATACTTTTGCGTAATATTTTCCAATCTATTAAGAAATCTTACTTGCATTAGCCTTCTACACTACAACCACTCTTCCATTCCCTCTTTGTGTGTAGCCCACCATCTCGATGGAGTTGCTTTCAGGACAACATCTAGTGCCAACAGCCTCTATTGTTTGGGTACCTACAACTCAAATGTCTTTATGAACAAGCTTATGTTAGTGAATCCATCATACCTAGGTGGATCACATAGCTTAGTTCCAATCCAGCACATGATAGAGTTATGTGTGCACATCGTCTAATTGATACTTCACGCATTTGCTACTGCCAATGTTACAGACCTTCCTCTTAATCTGATGCGCACAAACTGATACTTCTCTAACTTAGTGCACCATATGCAGTGGGGTTAACATAATCGTCCATCCGCGCAGTCATGTTATACAAGTTGTCAATATTGTTCCCTCTTGTTGGCTATATGTACCTCTTTCCTTTTGTTGGGTCCAATGGTGCAGTAACTATCAAATCTTCGACTTCAAATATCATTTTTGTCCTCTTCAGATTAATGATCACTTGATTATCAAATTCCCATTCCAATCCCATCAATGTTGGATGTGGTTGACTGTCATCCACGATCTCAATAACTTCAAAGTCTATCACACTGTGCACTCCATCTATGTTCACAGGTACTCGTGTCAATCGACCAATCAATACTATCTTATGTTGATTTGCGAGCCTTAACTGAATAGAAGACCAGAGCAGCTTGGGTTTCCCCATCATCTCCCAGGTCTGCTTTGGTAACACATTCACATCAGACCCTAAGTCCAGGAAAACATTATCCACGTCATATTCCCCAATCTGCGCACTTAATCTTAATTCTCCATTGGTTCTCTTTTTGCACAGTACCTGATTCACTACCCTTTGTGCGATGGGAGCTCCCCTTCCTTGCATGCAGTGATCAATCATTTCATATAGTGAATTCAACATAGTTTCATCTTTCATTATTTCTACACAGCTTCTCAGGAATTCTCTTAGAGTGCTTACCTCCCCAAGTGGATTTTTTGGCCTAGCGCGATCCTTGACGTCAAGCACAGATGATGTTAATGCTCCCCAATATGGTCCTAGTATCTCTTTTATTTCCCTATGGTATGTCACATTTTCTTATTGAGGGTCGAACATTGGCATAGGTCTCGTCGACTTCCTTACCCATTGCTCAGCCTACTTCCCTCCATGCATCGCATCAGCCCCTGTTCTAGTTCCTCTGTGAGTACCATTGTTATTCTAGGTCCTTCATTGCATTTTTCGGATGATATTTTATGCACATTTTGATTTGGATTCTGGTTATGATTTCCTCTTGCCTTCCATTTCAAAAGTAGTTGAGAACGGTCTTATGTCGCATGGTCCAATGCTCTACAATACGTGCAAGTTGCACAATGGTTCGGGAAATCGCGGGCTAAGTGTCCCAGTTGATTACAATTGTAAAATATTATCGGTCCTCTTCCTCCTCTGCCAAAATTTCATCTACCTTGACCTCTGTCAAAATTTCCTATGTTTCCTTGATTAAAGCCCCTCTAGTTATTATATTGTGGACCACCTCCTTCCGTCGCAACATTCTCCACTTAAATCATGTACATATCTGAAGTGAGCTCCCTCATCAAATCAAACACGTGGCAATCCTTCTCTTCATATCCGACTGACTTGCAAAAATTGAAAAATAAGTTCCTTGGTGTACTATGATACTTCTGCAGTAATAGACATTCAGTTGGATGGTGTCCCCATTTCTTACATATTTCACAATATCCCCCTCTTGGTAATGGATTTGGTGCTCCAATCGCCAAATACTGTGTGAATGTTGGGCATTCATCCTTGTGGTGGCATTCAGTCCTACACTTGGTACACCAAACTTGTTCTCGTTTCTCCTTCCCTTTTGTAAGTTCTTCCAGTTGAATCATCAAAGCAACTAACTGTGTTTGAACTTGCACCATCCCCCCGGTATCTCCTACATGGGATGCTTCCAATTTCATTGCAATCTCCAAAGCTTTAGGATGTGATACTACCTTATGTTGAATCAACAGCCTGCAAATGTGTGGTAGAAGTCCTGCAATAAACCATTCTTGATGTTGTTGATCAGGGATATGGAAAGTCAGTCTACCCATCAGGTCCTTGAATCTTTGATCAAAATCCCATACTGACTCAGTTTGTACCTATTTAATTTCCTTCGGCTCAGTAAAGTACTGCGACTCAGACTTTTGTTTCTTGAACTCTTTCAACAGCGCTTGACTTATCTCCGCCAAAGTTCTGGCTTGTCCTGTAGGCAAGGTACTCTACAACTTCATGTACCAGAATAGTGCACGACCTCTAAATGTTGTTTCCAACTGCGCAATATTTATAGCCTCATCCTAGACATTCTTTGCGACCCAAATCATCTCACAGACGAATAGATATTTTTCTGGGTCCTCTAACCCAACTCCCTGGGAATCAGATAGTCTAAGGGTGTTGTCTATCCCATATTGCTTTATGTAGTCCCTCCTCTTAGCAATGTTGGTTGACTCTGACTCTATGCAATGCTTCCACTGCTCTCACTATTACTATTCTACTTTCCTTCTCTAACTACAAGTGCTTTTGATAAGTCTTCAATTGTTATCTCAAATTGTGATGATGCACATGGGGTCGTGGATTCGACACAGGATCTTGTCTAAGTAGAACTTAATGACTCTTCTATTATAGGACTGGACTGGAACTCCTCTTCCTCTCCTTTTATGTGTGGTATCTCTATGATTTGGACTATTGTGCAAGGTCCTCTCCACTCTGGGTCACTGCACGGCTCTCATTTCTTATCCCTAGTCTTTTGCCTCTTATACCTCCTTCCACTACGCAATACTCCAAACTCGTCCTCTTCCTCTTATGTTACAATCTCTTCAATTCTCTACATCCTCAGTCCTTCCCTTCCATATTCATTTCTTTCTTCTCTCTTTCCTACCTTCAAATGATCCTCTTGTCATCCTCGGTTCCCCTATGTGTGAATTGCAACAGAGTACATTGTAGCATGTTCCGCTAGTTGTGAAGCCATATGGATTCAGAATTTGTTGATAGGTTTGTTCGATCTGGATATGGAAGCTACCATGATTCTATGTGATAACCAGAGTTGCATAAAGATGATAGAGAACCCAATGTTCCATGATAATATGAAGCACATAGAGATCTAGTATCACTACATTCATGACATGGTACAGAAGGGAGTTGTAAAGCTCCAATATGTTGGCACAAATGAGCAGGTTGCAAATGTGTTGACTAAGCCTCTGTCTCGTGTGAAATTTGAGTACTTACGAGACAAGCTTGTTGCAGTCTGAAAGGACCTCCCTCAAAAGGGGGAGTGATATTGATGATACTATGGTATCCTGACTAACAATAGGTAAATCAGTTACGATTTTATATCCTAGGGGACTGATCATCCCTAGGCAGATCCCGAAGGTCCAATAAGGATGGTCTATCAAAGTACCTGTGCATGTATATGCCAATTGTGATCAGTAGTGGTAGCTCAGTTAGGATTCTATATCCTAGGGAATCTTATGATTCCTAGAAAGATCTCAAAGGTCTAGTAAGGACGTTCTATCAGAGTACCAAAGATGTTGTTGATGCACCTACCTCACTTTGTTGCCACATATAGATGTTGATATTCCAGTTTTATTACTGTGATGTTGATAAAAACTTCTGATAATTTATAGATGTGTCAGTCAATGTTCCAGATGTTGATGATGATGTTGCTCTCTCCTCCTCTTGATGATGTTGCATTGATTCATGTCAGTAGAACACCCTTCTCGTTAAGGGGGGGTGTTGAATTATTGTAACTTCAAAGAATATTCTACTTATATTTGATTCATTATTGTGTAGATCAAATCCCCTTTTGTGGATTGATCAAGTCGAGTTTTGTATAAGATCAAATACCCTTTTATGGATTGGTCAACATGTATTTGTATGGTGGTATTTGTAAAGTCAGCCTCTAGTAATTGTAAAGTGGTTTTATCCACTTCTAGGAGAAGTCGGCTCCACCAAGTGAAGAGTCACAAACCTAGCGCCACCTCACAACTTGTATTTATGTGTGAGGATGGTGTCTCATTTGAACACACACACTCACTCATCTAGTGCACATATCTTGAAGATAGTTGCAATTGAAGGAAGAAGTCTAACGAATGAGAAGAGAGGCGCATGCTTGATCTTGGTTTGTCTCTGGTGTTTTGGTCTTAGTCTTGGCATTGTACTGGAAACCTATTATTGAGGAATTTTGGCTAGGTTTTATTCCCCATGAGGGTTTCCAAGATAAAATTATGTGTACCTTGTGATCATGTTTCTTTCAGTGATCCTCTTTATGTTGTTGTTTTGGAAATGCATTGAATGCTCATTAAATTTGGAAATAACCTAATAACAGCAGTAAAAACTTAACACAAAGCCCCTTATCAATCAAACTCCATTTTCATCACGCACTTGTCATACATCAACATCTTTATCCACGTACCTAATGATTTCATAAACCTTCCACATGGACCTTTGAAGAAATACCTCTAGGAAACACTATATGATTAGGTACAATCTACTGCAAATTTTGTAATGTATCCCCCTAATATATTATCCAACTAGAAATCAACCATGCGAGAAGTTTTATTACTTAGATATTTTGGTTGCCTTACCAAATCGGGAGTCCAATTCCTCAACGTTGTGGTTTGGTACCTTCCAGTATTCTCCATTAATCTTTCTAACCACTCAGTCAAAATAATTGGAAATTCTCCAAAGAAAATATCATGCAACTCTATGTACACATACCTTTGAATCCATTTCTCATCACTCACCTGAGGGTTCCTATTCTCTTTTCGAGCAAAGTCTCATTCCTTCCCTTCTATCCATTCTGAGATCTCTTTCTTAGTCGACCTCCAAAACATTCCCTCAATCACAGCTTTTGGGTCCCGGCAACAGAACCATTTGTTGGTGTGCAATTGTAAGACCCTATGTTCGAGTTATCTTAACCAACAAAACCCTTTAGACACCAACCCTTTCAGCATCACCTGCATGCAAGTGAAGTCTCACCTGAGGCATCTATTGGGGCTGCAAGAGTCGAGTTTCTGCAGTAGTGAGGGAATGAGAGGTGATGGTCTTATTCATTCTTACTCAATTGTTCTATGTGCATTATTTTGTATTTGTTCATCCTTAATTACTTAGTGAATTTAGTATTACCATTATACTACAGATTTCACCCAAAGCCCATTTACTATAACATTCATAACTATGGAACAAATTATCATGTAAGAAACAAATCTATTCTATCATTCATAAAAGAATATCCATAATCAATTACATAAAAGACGAGCAAACATAGTAGTTAATGTGGTTCACCCAACTTTGGTCTACATCCACAATGACTGGCTTCTTTATTAATATTTATGTAATAGTCTTAGGCTTGCGCATTGTGCTTACAATAGAAATATCTTGCTATCTCTTCCTCCATCTTTCCTAGTCGTTTTGTAGTGCAAGCCTCTCTCTCTCTCTATAGCTTCTCCCTAACACTCAAACATAGACTCTTTTCTTCTCAGCCTATTCTCTTACTCTTCTTATAGACATGAACTCTCGACTGACTCAACAATACCTCTAGTGAGAGAACAAAACCCTCTCTTCCCAACCCATTATATATTTATACATAAGTTCTAGGGCTTAAAACCCTACTTTACTCATCCCAAAACCCTATTACAACTCATGACAACTCATGTTGACTCGTTGATTGGGCTTGTTTTTCCTRCTTTTATGTCTGCRTGTTKCTTTTCCTTCTCAACAGTCGRTCTTCCTGCTTTTACRCGTCTTTCTGATTTTGGCATGTCGAACTGCTCTCCTTCCTTTTCGACCGCTTTCTTCTCTTGCTTTCTTCTTCGCTTTATTCTTTGCTTTATTCTTCCGCTAAGTATGTTCTTATTACGCATTGTACTCCTGAATGTGCCTCAATTGTGTACTCTCAAGCTTGAATGTGCCTTTACTACATACTCTTCTCATGCCTTGTCTTCTTTCTTCTACTAATGCGCATATCTTCCACACTTAGGATTTCTGAAAATTGAATCAAAATTCTATGTTCAAATCTCTGTCCAACAATGACCCTACTTATCATTCTAAGATAAAGCATATTGATGTGTAGTACCACTTTCTGAGACACGTGCTTGAAGACAAGAAGGTGTTTTTGGGGAAGGTTGATACCTTAAAGAATGTTGAAAACTCATTGATGAAGTATGTTAGTATTGAAAATTTCTCTTGGTGTAGACAAGTAATAAGCATCGCTATCCTAAACATGTGACCTTATAAATCCTAGACCCCTCTATTTTCCAAAGAAAACAAGTGGGAGAATGTTGGAGATGAGTTATATTCTTTGCATGTGGACTATGCATTCATCCATAAGGTGTTAGTTGTGGAAAACACAAATTCAAAATCCATTTTGGCCTTGTTGCAAACTCATTAGCAAATTCATTGATGAAGTATGTTAGTATTGAGAATTTCTCTTTGTTTGGAGAAGTAATAAGCATCACTACCCTAAACATGTGACCTTATAAATATTAGACCCCTCTATTTTCCAAAGAAAACAAGTGGGAGAATGTTGGAGATGAGTTATATTCTTTGCATGTGGACTATGCATTCATCCATGAAGTGTTAGTTGTAGCAAGCACAAATCCAATATCCATTTTGGCTTGTTTTTGTGCATTTTTAGTCAATAGTTTTTTACCCATTGTAGTCTAACCTTGGTTGAGGGATTAGGGTTGTAATCTAATTTAGGTTAATGAATTAGGGTTTTGGATGTCGTGTAATACCTAAATAAGTATTGTGAATGATCAAATTAATGCAATGAAGAAGATAGAGGTACAATTCTAATTTTTGTCGGTTTTCCTAGTTAAGACTTTCCAAGGTAAATCTTTGTGTATTGTGTATGTGTCTCATTGTTTAATTTATCTTTTCTTACGAATCTATATGCATTACTTCACTTGAAAGGTTTTAAAACTTACACATTTCTCTTGAACCTTTTTTCTTTGCCACTAAGATCCTCAATTTTCAAAAATATCATTGTCGATCCTTCATATTCTCCTTCTTTAGGGATCCAATAAGTGTAATGACACTATTTCCATTGGAAATCATTTTTCTTGCTATAGTTTGAATCTTCTCTTTACATATTTATCCTCTAAAACTTTTTTGTCTAACTAAGAACCAACCTTCTCAAAGAAACCAATCATCTTATATTAGAGGCCAACCCAATTTCCTTCATATTACAATGATGTATCCTCTATTCTCATTATTCTTGGGCTTCCAATGATCTTAAATCCTCGACCACAATGGTTCACCTTATCCTTTTCTTGGATCCAACTAATTCCATGTCATCACCTCTTCAACTTCTTGTGCTCAATATTTCATCTTCCTCTATGTGCATAATCTTTTTCTTTCCCACATGAATGTTATTTTGCACGATGTGTTTCTTTTATGTTCCAACAATCATCTTGCACCTCCATAATTACCCGTCATTATCCATGCTCAATCCATCAACCCTCTATTTTCTTAAAATAGGAATACTTTAATATGCTCATACATTAGGTGATGAGAAGGAAATTTTAGCATTCTAATAATAGTAGATTGAGCTTCCTAATGATGTCAAAAAATTGTTTGGATTAACGAGAAGGATATGCAATGTCTTGTAATTGAGTTTTTATGGGATATATAGGAAGCACGTTGATGAAACTACCTAAAGGTAGCATTAATGAAGGTAGACCAAAATTAACCCAACCTTGTGATCCTTTAAGCATTCAAATGAACCCAAAATCACCACCACACACTACACTATGATACTCATGAAGAATGATCTTAAAGTCCTCCGGATCTAAGTAGTGAAGGAAAATACCATCAAAGAATAAATGGTGGCGGATCCCAATAGTGATAACAAGACAAGAAAATTTGAGGTACACCAAACATTTGTTCAATAATGACATTTAATATTTGTAGTCCCTTGAAGATATTTAATACACAATATAAATTTAATAATCATGGGTGGCCTTCATTTTTCCTTTGATATAAAGGACAATCTCATTTGATAACAA
>JASDQU010309645.1:77371-100720 GCA_032191745.1 Picea mariana
TCACCAATTTGATCTTCGCACAGGCGGAAGCCTTCTTCAAGAGTATAATCTTCTCTAGAAAACAAATATACGTCCTGTCCGAAGATTTTCGTGCTACAACTGTCATTGTATTCAGTGAAGGAGTGCTTTCAAGAAGAGAAGCGAGCATAGGAATCTCCCTCTCTGTGTATTCTACTAGTTTAATTTCCACACTCTTCAGATTATCATGTGAAACCTCCATATGATAGTAATCCATGTCTTCAAAGCCCCTGCATTACCACGCAATTAAAACAAAAAAATCTAAACACCCAGCCGAAAATTTGCGAGAAATAAATTCATTCTATGACTACAGTTTATATTCTGGTTCTATATAACGAAAATCTTTTTTATATACCTGGAAGGATCGGTCAACGAGAGAGCTTCAAGGTTGGGAAGACATTCCAAGAGACCTGTGATTGGAAATCGCCTTGAAAAACCTTCAGAGCTGCTGATCTTTAGAGTTCTCAGTGTTTTGAAACTTTCAATAATTTCAAGAAATCTGCTTGTTGCTGCTAAACCAGCAAAATTAATTCTTCGCATCTGTTGAGGGCCCATTTCTAACTCAATCAGATCACCATTGCCTGCCATCCTGCCACAGACGAGTTTATTCGAAAATTCATACAAGGGGATTTTGTATAACTGCAAATCCGTATCGATATCCCTCAGCGAGATCTGTAATAGTTTAGGACAACGGATGCTTAAACAGTGAAGCCCATTGTGTATTATATTGTATATCTCCAATGTAACGAGATTTCTAGCAAAAATAACAAGATGACGGGCCTCGGCAAACAAATCTGAGAGATGGAGATGTTTTAACAGGGGAAATTGGGATATGGTCTCTAAGGACTTATAAGTGACTGTAACATTGTGGAGGTGACAGGAAGTTAGATGGCGAAATCCTGAGAAATTGGGAGGAAAGCGGGTAAGATCGTAGCTACGCAGAGACAGAGTGGTGAGAGTAATACAAGAGAATAAGGCAGCAGGAGGCGTTGCCTTATTCCCTGTGAAATCATTATAACGATAACAATATTCATTCAGATAAAGCTCCTGCACATTATGTCTCGCTGCGAATCGAACCCAACTGCAAACATTATCACTGGTGAAGTTCAAGAATGAGACTGATCCAGCGTCAAGATGAAAAGCATGCAGATCACCAGTGTGGGTGAGCAGGAGACGAAAAATGATGTTTTCCAGTCTTACCTTGGCATCGGCTTTGACACAGCTTTCCCCTAAAATTGCATATGGAGAGAAACAGAGACGAGGAAGCATCCTGTAGAGAAGAGTCCATCTCCTGGACAATATGGAGCATCTCACTGCCCATTTCAGCCGTATTCGCGATAAAATGTTACACAGAATACCATCAGGCAAAGAGCTCAGCCTATCTTCTCCTTCATCGAAACAGGAAGCCATGATCAGACTGGATGGTAATGGAATGGAAAGGGCACCAGTATATAATGGAATGGGAAAGCCAAGTAATTTAAACTTCTGGGGTTCTGCATACTCAAGAATAACTTCATTTCCAAGACGACAGGATATGGAACAAAGCTGTAGATTCTATTTTGTCTATGATACAATTAATTAGAAAACATAACTAATAAATTCATTTGCTGTCATTCAATGAATACTCTTCAATTTTCATTGATGCATATACAGCCCAAGGAGACCCTCCAGCGAAAAATTAATGTAAATTTCTGTCCTAAACGCAAGCTAAATTCCTACCCTCCACAAGTCACTCGGAAACTTAAAGCTAAATACCTTACCCACAGTCAACCAGTAGTGGGATAACTCTCACTTACTACTATAGTTAATGTTGGGTGACTCGTCATTGGTATTCAAGGAATACCACTTTATCTGGAATAACTCATTGGTGGTTTGTAAGGGGTATACTTTCACTCATGTCGAATGAATACCACTCCATTGAAATAACCAAACAGAAGAAGACCCACTAACCTCTTTCCTTATGTCTTAGAGAGACTAGCTCCAACTCTTAGCCAAACAAAAGCACTATTAAATTGAACCATAAATACTTATGATTACCTATCATTATTCATTATTCATTTGGAGAGGCCCTTTGTGAGATCCACTATATGGAAAGATGTGTAACCTAGAGTTGAGGCTTGTCCATTTTTTAAAAATAATATAATATTGACTAAATAAAAAAACAATGTTGGCTTTAATGTAAAAGATTAAAAACAAAGAGAAGGAGATGTGTAATTCCTTCTATGGTATCATTCTCTACAAGTAATTTTATTATGATAAACAAAATCACATTGGTAGAGGCCTCTGGCATTCCTTTATGCATCCCTGTGTCTATGTGATCAACTATATTCTTGAGTTCTATCCACTATACTGATAACTTCCCCTCTCTATCGCAAAAGTTGTCTTGTACCTATCTTCCTACACAATTTTTATCTGATGGTACCCTAAGAATCCATCTGTGAAAGAACAAGTATATTTCCCTCCTACATTCTTCAGTACCTCGTCTATGAATGGTGTGGGAAGCGGATCATGTAAACATGCATCATTCGGCTTCCTCAGATCCACGCAAATCTTGATTCCTCATGTTTTCTTGTCTTGCACTACCATTAGACTAATCCACTCTGATTCCTCCACGGGTTCAATTATCCCTGCATCCAACATTCTGTCTATTTCTACTTTCACCTTCTCTTTGTATTCGGATTTAACCTGTAAGGTCTCTATCATACTGGCTTAGCACTTGATTTCAAAGGAATCTTCATCTCGCCTATGTCCCCAGCTATCCCCTTCATCTTTGAGAATGTAGTTGGGAATAGGTCCTAGTACTCGTACAATAAATCTGCAATCTTCTCCATTGTTTCATCACTCCAATAATCCCCTATCTGTGCAAACTTTGGATTTGTTGTCATCCCAATGTTGACTTTTCGCGTCTTGATTGGCTGTGTGCACGCAGCGGACTCAAGCTCTGACCCTTCTACTGCCATTTCTCCTTCTATTTCAGGTACTTGCACATTCCTGGGATCGTCTTCATCAAGCTTCTCCTTCACAACATTGTAATACTCCAGTAACTCATGGGCAGTCATATCAGCTCTGTATGTACCGCATACTGGTACCAACTCCATTGACCCTTCTTCTGAGAAGATCTTGGTTCGAATAGCATGTAACGCTACATCCATTAATGGGGATTCATGTTCAAAAGTAAATTTCACCTAGAACATTTGAACCAGTTCGTCCCAACTTGCTATTTCTCTACTCATTCTCATCTCCATATACCAGTTCTTCGGAATTATATCCATTGTATGTATAACTATGTGCATCCATTTTGTCTCCAGTATTGAACTCCATAAGGTTTTGCACTGCTCAACGTGACCTACTGGATCACTCTCAAATGTATACTTTTGAGTAATATTTTCCAATCTATTAAGAAATATTACTTGCATTAGCCTTCTACACTACGACCAATCTTCCATTCCCTCTTTGTGTGTAGCCCACCATCTAGATGGAGTTTCTTTCAGAACAACATCTAGTGCCAACAGCCTCTATTGTTTGGGTACCTACAACTCAAATGTCTTTATGAACAAGCTTATGTCAGTGAATCCATCATACCTAGGTGGATCACTTAGCTTAGTTCCAATCCAACACATGATAGAGTTATGTGTGCACATTGTCTAATTGATACTTCATGCATTCGCTACTGCCAATGTTACAGACCTTCCTCTTAATCGGATGCGCACAAACTGATACTTCTCTAACTTAGTGCACCATATGTAGTGGGGTTAACATAATCGTCCATCTGCGCAGTCATGTTATACAAGTTGTCAATATTGTTCCCTCTTGTTGGCTATATGTACCTCTTTCCTTTTGTTGGGTCCAATGGTGCAGTAACTATCAAATCTTCGACTTCAAATATCATTTCCGTCCTCTTCAAATTAATGATCGCTTGATTATCAAATTCCCATTCCAATCCTGTCAATGTTGGATGTGGTTGACTGTCATCCACGATCTCAATAACTTCAAAGTCTATCACACTGTGCACTCCATCTATGTTCACAAGTACTCGTGTCAATCGACCAATCAATACTATCTTATGTTGATTTGCGAGCCTTAACTGAATAGGAGACCAAATCAGCTTGGGTTTCCCCATCATCTCCATGGTCTGTTTTGGT
The DNA here is from genome assembly GCA_032191745.1 of Picea mariana. Taxonomy (NCBI): domain Eukaryota; kingdom Viridiplantae; phylum Streptophyta; class Pinopsida; order Pinales; family Pinaceae; genus Picea; species Picea mariana. The sequence continues at coordinate 81,532 of JASDQU010309645.1, forward strand.
AACACATTCACATCAGACCCTAAGTCCAGGAAAACATTATCCACGTCATATTCCCCAATCTGCGCACTTAATCTTAATTCTCCATTGGTTCTCTTTTTGCACAGTACTTGATTCACTACCCTTTGTGCGATGGGAGTTCCCCTTCCTTGCATGCAGTGATCAATCATTTCATATAGTGAATTCAACACAGTTTCATCTTTCATTATTTCTACACAACTTCTCAGGAATTCTCTTAGAGTGCTTACCTCCCCAAGTGGCTTTTTTGGCCTAGCGCGATCCCTAACGTCAAGCACAGATGATGTTAATGCTCCCCAATATGGTCCTAGTATCTCTTTTATTTCCTCATTTTCTTGTTGAGGGTCGAATGTTGGCATAGGTCTCGTCGACTTCCTTACCCATTGCTCAGCCTACTTCCCTCCATGCATCGCATCAGCCCTTGTTCTAGCTCCTCTATGAGTACCATTGTTATTCTAGGTCCTTCATTGCGTTTTTTGGATGATATTTTATGCACATTCTGATTTGGATTCTGGTTATGATTTCCTCTTGCCTTCAATTTCAAAAGTAGTTGAAAATGGTCTTATGTCGCATGGTCCAATGCTCTACAATACGTGCAAGTTGCACAGGGGTTCGAGCAATCGCGGGCTAAGTGTCCCAGTTGATTACAATTGTAAAATATTATCGGTCTTCTTCCTCCTCTGCCAAAATTTCATCTACCTCGACCTCTGTCAAAATTTCCTATGTTTCCTTGATTAAAGCCCCTCTAATTATTATATTGTGGACCACCTCCTTCTGTCACAACATTCTCCTCTTAAATCATGTACATATCTGAAGTGAGCTCCCTCATCAAATCAAATGCGTGGCAATCCTTCTCTTCATGTCCAACTGACTTGCAAAAATTGCAAAATAAGTTCCTTGGTGTACTATGATACTTCTGCAGTAATAGACATTCAGTTGGATGGTGTCCCCATTTCTTACATATTTCACAATATCCCCCTCCTGGTAATGGATTTGGTGCTCCAATCACCAAATACTGTGTGAATGTTGGGCATTCATCCTTGTGGTGGCATTCAGTCCTACACTTGGTACACCAGACTTGTTCTTGTTTCTCCTTCCCTTTTGTAAGTTCTTCCAGTTGAATCGTCAAAGCAACTAACTGCGTTTGAACTTGCACCATTCCCCCACTATCTCCTACATGGGATGCTTCCAATTTCATTGCAATCTCCAAAGCTTTAGGATGTGATACTACCTTATGTTGAACCAACAGCCTACAAATGTGTGGTAGAAGTCCTGCAATAAACCATTCTTGATGTTGTTGATCAGGGATCTGGAAAGTCAGTCTACCCATCAGGTCCTTGAATCTTTGATCAAAATCCCACACTGACTCAGTTTGTACCTATTTAATTTCCTTCGGCTCGATAAAGTACTGTGACTCAAACTTTGGTTTCTTGAACTCTTTCAACAGTGCTTGACTTATCTTCGCCAAAGTCCTGGCTTGTCTTGTAGGCGAGGTACTCTGCAACTTCATGTACCAGAATAGTGCACGACCTCTAAATGTTGTTTCCAACTGCGCAATATTTACAGCCTCATCCTAGACATTCTTTGCAACCTAAATCATCTCACAGACGAATAGATATTTTTCTGGGTCCTCTAACCCAACTCTCTGGGAATCAGATAATCTAAGGGTGTTGTCTATCCCATATTGCTTTGTGTAGTCCCTCCTCTCAGCAATGTTGGTTGACTCTGACTCTACGCAATGCTTCCACTTCTCTCACTATTACTATTCTACTTTCCTTCTCTAACTACTAGTGCTTTTGATAAGTCTTCAATTGTTATCTCAAATTGTGGTGATGCACATGGGGTCGTGGATTCGACACAGGATCTTGTCTAAGTAGAACTTAACGACTCTTCTATTATAGGATTGGACTGGAACTCCTCTTCCTCTCCTTTTATGTGTGGTATCTCTATGATTTGGACTAATGTGCAAGGTCCTCTCCACTCTGGGTCACTGCATGGCTCTCATTTCTTATCCCTAGTCTTTTGCCTCTTATACCTCCTTCCACTACGCAATACTCCAAACTCGTCCTCTTCCTCTTATGTTACAATCTCTTCAGTTCTCTACATCCTCAGTCCTTCCCTTCCATATTCATTTCCTTATTCTCTCTTTCCTACCTTCAAATGATCCTCTTGTCATCCTCGGTTCCCCTATGTGTGAATTGCAGCAGAGTACATTGTAGCATGTTCCGCTAGTTGTGAAGCCATATGGATTCAGAATTTGTTGATAGGTCTGTTCGATCTGGATATAGAAGCTACCATGATTCTATGTGATAACCAGAGTTGCATAAAGATGATAGAGAACCCAATGTTCCATGATAATATGAAGCACATAGAGATTTAGTATCACTACATTCATGACATGGTACAGAAGGAAGTTATAAATCTCCAATATGTTGGCACAAATGAGCAGGTTGCAGATGTGTTGACTAAGCCTTTGCCTCGTGTGAAATTTGAGTACTTACGAGACAAGCTTGTTGCAGTCTGAAAGGACCTCCCTCGAAAGGGGGAGTGATGTTGATGATACTATGGTATCCTGACTAACAATAGGTAAATCAGTTAGGATTTTATATCCTAGGGGACTGATCATCCCTAGGCAGATCCCGAAGGTCCAATAAGGACGGTCTATCAGAGTACCTGTGCATGTATATGCCAATTGTGATCAGTAGTGGTAGCTCAGTTAGGATTCTATATCCTAGGGAATCTTATGATTCCTAGAAAGATCTTGAAGGTCCGGTAAGGATGTCCTATCAGAGTACCAAAGATGTTGTTGTTGATGCACCTACCTCATTTTGTTGCCACATATAGATGTTGATATTCCAGTTTTATTACTGTGATGTTGATAAAAACTTCTGATAATTTATAGATGTGAAAGTCAGTGTTCCATATGTTGATGATGGTGTTGCTCTCTCCTCCTCTTGATGATGTTGCATTGATTCATGTCAGTAAAACACCCTTCTCATTAAGGGGGGGTGTTGAATTATTGTAACTTCGAAGAATATTCTACTTATATTTGATTCATTATTGTATAGATCAAATCCCCTCTTGTGGATTGATCAAGTCGGGTTTTGTATAAGATCAAATACCCTTTTATGGATTGGTCAACATGTATTTGTATGGTGGTATTTGTAAAGTCAGCCTCTAGTAATTGTAAAGTGGTTTTATCCACTTCTAGGAGAAGTCGGCTCCACCAAGTGAAGAGTCACAAACCTAGTGCCACCTCACAACTTGTATTTATATGTGAGGATGGTGTCTCATTTGAACACACACACACACTCATCTAGTGCGCATATCTTGAAGATAGTTGCAGTTGAAGGAAGAAGTCTAACGAATGAGAAGAGAGGTGCATGCTTGATCTTGGTTTGTCTCTGGTGTTTTGGTCTTAGTCTTGGCATTGTACCGGGAACCTATTATTGAGGAATTTTGGCTAGGTTTTATTCTCCATGAGGGTTTCCAAGATAAAATTATGTGTACCTTGTGATCGTGTTTCTTTCAGTGATCCTCTTTATGTTGTTGTTTTGGAAATGTATTGAATGCTCATGAAATTTGGAAATAACCTAATAACAGCAGTAAAAACTTAACACGAAGCCCCTTATCAATCAAACTCCATTTTCATCACACACTTGTCATACATCAACATATTTATCCACGTACCCAATGATTTCATAAACCTTCCACATGGACCTTTGAAGAAATCCCTCTCGGTAACACTATATGATTGGGTACAATCTACTACAAATTTTGTAATGTATCCCCCTAATATATTATCCAACCAGAAATCAACCATGCGAGGAGTTTTATTACTTAGATATTTTGGTTTCCTTACCAAATCGGGAGTCCAATTCCTCAACGTTGTGGTTTGGTACCTTCCAGTATTCTCCATTAATCTTTCTAACCACTCAGTCAAAATAATTGGAAATTCTCCAAAGAAAATCTCATGCAACTCTATGTACACATACCTTTGAATCCATTTCTCGTCACTCGTCTGAGGGTTCCTATTCTCTTTTCGAGCAAAGTCTCATTCCTTCACTTCTATCCATTCTGATATCTCTTTCTTAGTCGACCTCCAAAACATTCCCTCAATCACAGATTTTGGGTCCCGGCAACAGAACCATTTTTTGGTGCGCAGTTGTAAGACCCTATGTTCGAGTTATCTTAACCAATAAAACCCTTTAGACACCGACCCTTTCAGCATCACCTGCATGCAAGTGAAGTCTCACCTGAGGCATCTATTGGGGCTGCAAGAGTCGAGTTTGTGCACTAGTGAGGGAATGAGAGGTGATGGTCTTATTCATTCTTACTCAATTGTTCTATGTGTGTTATTTTGTATTTGTTCTTCCTTAATTACTTAGTGAATTTAGTATTACCATTATATTGCAGATTTCACCCAAAGCCCATTTACTATAACATTCATAACTATGGAACAAATTATCATGTAAGAAACAAATCTATTCTATCATTCATAAAAGAATATCCATAATCAATTACATAAAAGACAAGCAAACATAGTAGTTAACGTGGTTCACCCAACTTTGGTCTACATCCACAATGACTGGCTTCTTTATTAATATTTATGTAATAGTCTTAGGTTTGCGCACTGCGCTTACAATAGAAATATCTTGCTATCTCTTCCTCCATCTTTCCTAGTCGTTTTGTAATGCAAGCCTCTCTCTCTCTATAGCTTCTCCCTAACACTCAAACATAGACTCTTTTCTTCTCAGCCTATTCTCTTACTCTTATTATAGACATGAACTCTCGACTGACTCAACAATACCTCTAGTGAGAGAACAAAACCTTTTCTTCCCAACCCATTATATATTTATACATAAGTTCTAGGGCTTAAAACCCTACTTTACTCATCCCAAAACCCTATTACAACTCATGACAACTCATGTTGACTCGTTGATTGGGCTTGTTTTTCCTACTTTTATGTCTGCATGTTTCTTTTCCTTCTCAACAGTCGATCTTCCTGCTTTTACACGTCTTTCTGATTTTGGCATGTCGAACTGCTCTCCTTCCTTTTCGACCGCTTTCTTCTCTTGCTTTCTTCTTCGCTTTATTCTCTACTTTATTCTTCCACTAAGTATGTTCTTATTACGCATTGTACTCCTGAATGTGCCTCAATTGTGTACTCTCAAGCTTGCATGTGCCTTTATTACGTACTCTTCTCATGCCTTGTCTTCTTTCTTCTACTGATGCGCATATCTTCCACACTTAGGATTTTTGAAAATTGAATCAAAATTCTATGTTCAAATGTTTGTCCAACAATGACCCTACTTATCATTCTAAGATAAAGCATATTGATGTGTAGTACCACTTTCTGAGACACGTGCTTGAAGACAAGAAGGTGTTTTTGGAGAAGGTTGATACCTTAAAGAATGTTGAAAACTCATTGATGAAGTATGTTAGTATTGAAAATTTCTCTTGGTGTAGACAAGTAATAAGCATCACTATCCTAAACATGTGACCTTATAAATCCTAGACCCCTCTATTTTCCAAAGAAAACAAGTGGGAGAATGTTGGAGATGAGTTATATTCTTTGCATGTGGACTATGCATTCATCCATAAGGTGTTAGTTGTGGAAAACACAAATCCAAAATCCATTTTGGCCTTGTTGCAAACTCATTAGCAAATTCATTGACGAAGTATGTTAGTATTGAGAATTTCTCTTTGTTTGGAGAAGTAATAAGCATCACTACCCTAAACATGTGACCTTATAAATATTAGACCCCTCTATTTTCCAAAGAAAACAAGTGGGAGAATGTTGGAGATGAGTTATATTATTTGCATGTGGACTATGCATCCATCCATGAAGTGTTAGTTGTAGCAAGCACAAATCCAATATCCATTTTGGCTTGTTTTTGTGCATTTTTAGCCAATAGTTTTTTACCCATTGTAGTCTAACCTTGGTTGAGGGATTAGGGTTGTAATCTAATTTAGGTTAATGAATTAGGGTTTTGGATGTTGTGTAATACCTAAATAAGTATTGTGAATGATCAAATTAATGCAATGAAGAAGATAGAGGTACAATTCTAATTTTTGTCGATTTTCCTAGTTAAGAGTTTCCAAGGTAAATCTTTGTGTATTGTGTATGTGTGTCATTGTTTAATTTATGTTTTCTTACGAATCTATATGCATTGCTTCACTTGAAAGGTTTTAAAACTTACACATTTCTCTTGAACCTTTTTTCTTTGCCACTAAGATCCTCAATTTTCAAAAATATCATTGTCGATCCTTCATATTCTCCTTCTTTAGGGATCCAATAAGTGTAATGACACTATTTCCATTGGAAATCATTGTTCTTGCTATAGTTTGAATCTTCTCTTTACATATTTATCCTCTAAAACTTTTTTGTCTAACTAAGAACCAACCTTCTCAAAGAAACCAATCATATTATATTAGAGGCCAACCCAATTTCCTTCATATTACAATGATGTATCCTCTATTCTCATGATTCTTGGGCTTCCAATGATCTTAAATCCTCGACCACAATGGTTCACCTTATCCTTTTCTTGGATCCAACTAATGCCATGTCATCACCTCTTCAACTTCTTGTGCTCAACATTTCATCTTCCTCTATGTGCATAATTTTTTTCCTTCCCACATGAATGTTATTTTGCACGATGTGTTTCTTTTATGTTCCAACAATCATCTTGCACCTCCATAATTACCCATCATTATCCATGCTCAATCCATCAACCCTCTATTTTATTAAAATAGGAATGCTTTTATATGCTCATACATTAGGTGATGAGAAGGAAATTTTAGCATTCTAATAATAGTAGATTGAGCTTCCTAATGTTGTCAAAAAATTGTTTGGAGTAACGAGAAGGGTATGCAATGTCTTGTAATTGAGTTTTTATGGGATATATAGGAAGCACGTTGATGAAACTACCTAAAGTTAGCATTAATGAAGGTAGACCAAAATTAACCCAACCTTGTGATCCTTTAAGCATTCAAATGAACCCAAAATCACCACCACACACTACACTATGATACTCATGAAGAATGATCTTAAAGTCCTCCGGATCTAAGTAGTGAAGGAAAATACCATCAAACAATAAATGGTGGAGGATCCCAATAGTGATAACAAGACAAGAAAATTTGAGGTACACCAAACATTTGTTCAATAATGACATTTAATATTTGTAGTCCCTTGAAGATATTTAATACACAATATAAATTTAATAATCATGGGTGGCCTTCATTTTTCCTTTGATATAAAGGACAATCTCATTTGATAACAATTCATAAAGAGTTAACAACATTTAATCAGAGGTTAGAGGTCAAGACGTGTTTAGAAGGAACATAGAAACTTTGACCATTGAAGGAAGAATATGATATTTTAATGATGAAATACCTTTCACAAAATGAACTTTGATCAATGAAGGAATCAGAACTTGAAACATTGATGCAAGAACTCTAACCAATAAGAAAATTGATTAAAAAAAAAAAAAACTTTGATTAGGACAATAAATCTAATCGACAAAGGAAGTTGGAATTTTGATGTTTGTCAAAGTTCCTATTAAGCATAGTACCTATTTGTAATGGTTCCTTTGTTGGTCAAATTTTATATAATAATTATTACCAGTAGGAATTATAATCAACAAGAACTTTGATCAAGGTATTGTTCATGTTCTTTTGTCGATTACAATTTTAATTTGTCAAATTTCTTCTGGTTGCTTTGTTGATTAGAGTTCATGTCCCAAGGTCAGCCAAAGTTCCTATTAGTTAGAGTTCTAGGGAGATTTCCTAACCAAGAACTTTCATCAGCGAACTATGATGGAGAGGAATTTTGACCAAGAAGAACTTTGATGATGGAACTTGGATCGAAAAACATTGGTCAAATTTCTTGTCGATCATGAACACCAACTAGGGAACTATGAAGGAAATTTGACTGAAATGAATTCTAACCAAAGTCAAGACAAGAACTCTAATTGATGAAGGAACAAGAGAAACTTAGATAAATGAAGAAATCTGAACAAAGGAATAGGAATAGAAACTTGGTCAAAGCTCTTGTCAGTTAGTATTCACATTTATAATGATTCCTTGGTCAGTCAGAGTTCTTATTAGTATGGTTCCTCTATTGGTTAGAGTTCTTGTTGGTCATATTTCCTTCATAGTTCCCTAATTATATTTCCTTCAAAAATGTTCCTATTAGTCAAAGTTCTTATTAGAACCAAATAGAATTTTTGATTGATGGGAACTTTGACCATGTTCTTATTCCTATTCCTTTATTTAGAGTTCCTTCATCAATCAAATTTCTTCATTTGTAAAAATTTCCTCTTGTTCCTTTCTCAATTGGAGTTCATATTAGCCCTTCATCAGTTAGAGTTTGTCATTCAAATTTCTTGTCTTGACATTGATCATGTAAGTTGGAGTTCTCATTAGTCATAGTTTAAAGGAAATTTCATGACCAAAAAATTTGACTATGAAGGTATTAACTAATAGGAACTCTAACCAACAAAGGAACAAGAGGAAGTAATATTTCCAATAGGAGCTTTGATTGATAGTAACTTTGATGAAGTAAATATGATTGACTTCTTATTCCTATTATGCTATTCAAAGTTCCTTTATTGGTCATAGTTCGTCATTTGTCAAGTATCCTCTTGTTCCTTTGTCAATCAAAATTCTTATCAATTTCTATCGATCATAATGTTGGACCTATTGACGTAGACTAGTGTTAGACCCCCATAAGTGAGGCACACTAATCTACATCAACAAATGCTAGCCCTCGGTGGGTGAGGTGAACTAGTCTACACTAACAAGTCAATCACCAAACTACACCAACAAGGATAACACAATGACTAATAGTGAATGACAAGAAATATAACTAATGAAGGAACAAGAGTAACTTTGACAAATGAAGGAAATCTAAATGAATTTATAGCAATAGAAAGTTGATCATAGTTCCTTCATCAAAGTTCTTATCAAAACAATTACTTTCTCTCATTTTTTTGTTGGTTATATTTCTTGTTGGTCATATTCCATTCATAGTCAAAGTTTTTTGTAAGGAAAGTTCCCTAAAACTATGATCAATTAAAAATTGGTCAATAGGACCAACATCAGGATGTGAACAATGGCTAACGAATGAATGACAACCATTGACGATAACTTTGACCAACAAATGAATAAGAGGATCTTTAACAAATGAAGAAATTTGATCAATAAAGGAACTCTGAATGAAGGAATAGGAATAGGAATTTGGTCAAATTTCCTCATTGGGTGAGGTGCACTAGTCTACACTGACAAGTCCATCAACAAACTACACCAACATGTATAGCACAAAGACCAACAATGAATAACAAGAAATCTAACTAATGAAGGAACAAGAGGATCTTTGACAAATGAAGGAACTCTAAATGAAGTTATAGCAATAGAAAGTTGATCATAGTTCCTTCATCAAAGTTCCTATCAAAACAATTACTTCCTATCATTCCTTTGTTGGTTATATTTCTTGTTGGTCATAGTCCATTCATAGTCAAAGTTATTCGTAAGGAAAGTTCCCTAAAACTATGATCAATAATAACATTGGTCGATAGGACCAACATCAGGATGTGAACAATGGATAATGAAGGAATGACAACCATTGATGAGAACTTTGACCAACAAAGGAATAAGAGGATATTTAACAAATTAAGAACTTTGATCAATAAAGGAACTTTGAATGAAGGAATAGGAATACGAATTTGGTCAAAGTTCCTCATTAGGTGAGGTGCACTAGTATACACTGACAATTCCATCACCAAACTACACCAACAAGTATATCACAATGACCAATAGTGAATGATAAGAAATCTAACTAATGAAGGAACAAAAGGAACTTTGACAAATGAAGGAACTACAAATGAAGTTGTAGCAATATAAATTCAATCATAGTTCCTTCATCAAAGTTATTATCAAAACAATTACTTCCTATCGTTCCTTTGTTGGTTATATTTCTTGTTGGTCATAGTCCATTCATGGTCAAAGTTCTTCGTAAGAAAATTTCCCTAAAACTATGATCAATAATAGCATTGGTCAATAGGACCAACATCATGATGTGAACAATGGCTAACGAAGGAATGACAACCACTGATGAGAACTTTGAACAATGAATGAATAAGAGGATCTTTAACAAATGAAGAACTTTGATCAATAAAGGAACTATGAATGAAGGAATAGGAATATGAATTTGGTCGAAGTTCCTATTGATTAGACTTCTTATTTGGTTCTGATGGGAACTATGATTGGAAAAAACTTTGATAAGGAAATTTAATGAGGGATATGAAGGAACTATGACTGATAATAACTTTGACCAACAAAGAAACCATACCAACAAGAACTATGACTGAAAAATCAACCATTACTAGAAAGAAATCTAACGGATAAGAACTTTCATCAAGTTCCTATTCCTATTACTATTCCCTCATTCAAATTTCTTCATTTGTCAAATTTCCTCTTGTTCCTTCTTCAATTAGAGCTCCTATACTAACTCTAGTCACAGTTCTTATTGATTTAGAGTCCCTTCATAGTTCCCTATTCATAGTTTTTAACTAACAGTACCTCTAACCAATGTTTATCATTCAAAGTTCCTTCATCAAAGTTCTTGTTCATTAGAGTTCCTATTGGTGATAGTTACTTTTCCAAACTTCTTGTTGGTCATAGTTCTCTATTAGTAATGGTTCTTTTATTAGTAAAATTTCATATCTCGATCCTCTTGCACTTCACCTAGGGGGGTCCAACACTAGTATACATTAATATTTCCAACACTATGAATGATAATGACCAATAGAAACTCTAACCAACAAAGGAACAAGAGGATCATTAACAAATGAAGAACTCTGAATGACGAAGAAAATTTGAACAAAGGAGCGAGAACAAGAACTTGATTAGAGTTCCTTCATCAAAATGTTCATGTCAGTAAAATTTCCTATTGGAACCATTAATTCATATCATTCATTTGTTAGTCAAATTTCCTATGGTCATAATGCTTTCATAGTCAAAGTTCTTGGTGAGGAAAGTTTCCTAGAACAACAACTGACGGGAACTCTATCCAATAATATCAATGTCAGGACATAAAATTTTCCTGATGAAGTACTGAAATGACTAAAAATAACTCTAACTGACAAAGGAATAGGAGGATCTTTGAAAAATGAAGAAATATGACTAACAAAGAAACCCTAAATGAAGGAATAGGAAAATGAATTTGGCCAAATTTCCCACCGATTAGAGTTCCTATTTGGTTCTAATAGGAACACTAGCCAATAGAAACTTTGATGAAGAAACTCTTACCAAAATAATATGACTGAGGGGAACATTGAAAACCAAAGGAAAAATACCAATATGAACTCTAACTGACAAAGGAACCAGTACCAATGGGAACTTTAACCAACCAGAACGGTGATTGATTTATTATTATTGTTCCTTCATTTAGAATTCTTCATTTGTCAAAGTTCCTAATGGGCCAAAAAATTTCAATAACATCCAAATGATTGGCATGGAAGTCTAAGGGATATTTTCGACCGAGGCATTCCAACAACGATCCAATATTATGGAATTTTTAGGACATGCTTAAATCACAAATCTAGGTGCATAACACTTTAGAGGTGATGTGCACTATGTATGAAAACTTTGTGAGTCTAATATATTAATGAAGTTGTAGATAAGGAAAATAACCAACCATGAGTAGTTTTCTACTCAATATAGGATGTTGTTTTTGGTAACCACCTATTCTTATTGTTACGAGAAGTTAGGTAGAGTAATGTCAATCCTAGTAAAGTGTAGAGTGATGGGAATGATACAAAAAGGGAAATCAATGATTGATACCTATATACCTCAATTTAGAGATAACCACGAGAATAAGCATGACCCCCATGAAGATTATAAAGATCACAACTCACAGTGTTGGTTATTGTAAATTTAGAAAATGAAAACAACATGAAATCTATCTACTAGATGTCAAAGTAAACAAGGCCACTGATAAAAATAAATAATTAATAGTTTGCAAATAAACTCATGAAAATAGAACCAAGATAAAAATGAAAGGTTATGGGCTATCCCCTTATGTGGGCCCTACCCAAGGCAGATTAGATCCTTGGAGTAACTCTAGTAGAACTAAACTATAGTATTTTTCTATTAAACACTCAATAATTTACATAACATAGAAATTTCTATAGCTCTTGTTCTCTAAAACCTCAAAAATGGATCACCATAATATTATGCAAATTATAAAATGGAAAATCAAGGGGATAACTGACCAATCCCCTCCTATATAAATACTAATATTTATTTTAGATGAGTCCCAACTAACCCAATCAATAAAATATATGATTGATGGGGGATTGTCTATCATATTCCCATTACGCGAGTGTAATTGAACATTGGGGGCCTCTTATTCCTCTTGTTGTTGATTCTATTTTGAAATGTAAATATATTTGGGAGGGATGGAGTTGTTCTAAAGTGAGTGTTGGTTTCCCATGGTGTGGTAGCTTGTGCAGTCGATTCCATAAATCTAGAAGACAGTATCCCTCAAATTCTACTCCCTAGTTACTTTGAACTAAGTGCTTGGGATATGTTATCCCCATTTTGTGGGATATCTAAGGAGATTGTGTCTCGGGGCCCTCAGGTTGCAGATATGGAGTGTAGGAGGTCTCATCAAGAGCCAACCTATCATGATCATGGGTATGTAGCAGTATGACATTACCAACATCTGGCCACCAAGCCAGGGTAGTGGCTCTCAGTTTCTCTCTTGTGCTCTTGTGTATCGCTATCTCTTTGGTTAGTGTTTGATGGAAGTGATGCACTAGCCTTGGAAGGCTCTTCTTTGCTATTGTGGTGGTTTGTCTTATATTTTTTCCTTGAATTAGTAAGGATTTTTACATTGTGTTGTCATTTGTTATTCAAGTCAAGGTTATTTGCTAGAGCTAGGTGGGAAGTATAAGGGCATACACCCCCACCTTAGCCTCCATCATTTTATGCTTAAGTACTATTGGTTTAATAAGGGTTTGCTAAGAGAAGTATAAGTCCATACACCCTCTTAGCCTAAACACTAACTAGGAATACTTGCCTTGGGGAGTAAGAGGATTTACACCCCTAAGGAGGTAGTACCTCTAGCTCTTTATTTTATTGACTCCATTAACCCAATTATTAAAGGCACTAGTCATTACTTGTTGCATTGGAGAAACAAATTRTTGCCTTGGTAAATGWGAAATTTTCAATTTTTGAAGTTGTCTCTTTGGGAAAGTGTTCCTTGAGCCTTTGGATCTCTTGCCTCATTAAGGCGTCCCCTTTCAACCATAAATACTTGTTGTTGTTAAAAAACTAACATACAACCATAAGGCTGTAGAAAACTAACCCTCTAACTCCTAATAATTTCTAAACTAACCCTAGGAATTAGCTACAATTTTACCCTAACTCTCTACTAACCCTAGCACACTTATTGAGCTAGTTAGAAGTGGCTTCCAATGGATGATTTTTCTGCTATCAAGATTGGTATGCTACAGCCATAAGGCTGATAAATGTCACTGTAGCAATATTTTGTTTCAGCCTTGATTTTTGTGCTAGAGCATTGATTAATCATTGTTGAGTTGAGCTAGCTTTCACTAGCTCGTGTCTTGTTTATTTTATCATATGCTTAGCTTATATTGCAGCCTTTGCTATCTTTATTGAGTTGATATATATCATTTAATTTTTTTGAAATTAGGGGCAACAAGATTAACTTGCTTGTCCAACTAACATATTACAAGCATCATTGGATTTCATTGTGTCTCGGGAAGGTACTTTTTTAGGTAGATAGAGAGGTAGTGAGGGGCCCTTAAGCCTTAAGCCTTACTTGGCAGCCCTTAAGCCTTACCAAGACTCTTTCCCAAGATTTTCCTATCGTACGAAATTGAACACTAGGGACATCCATTCATACTTATCATTTTTTCATCTCAATCTCCCCTAGAGTCACAGGGATTCCCCCCTTGAGGTGAATACCTCACCTCTAAAGTGACGGGAACACCTACCTAAGGTGACAGTGGGTAGGTTCTCTCTAATTTGTTGCCAATTGTTGGTTGGCTTGAGCTTTTCCCAACCTACAAATTGTGTGATAACATTTTGGCACCATTTTCAAGGAGGATTTGGAATCCTCTTCAGAACCTTAACGACACGTTCGCAAGCTATCCCTAAGCCTCTTCCTTTAGCTTACCTGGAAACTCCACCCAATGGACGTTCCCTTTACACATTTCTTGATGAGATCCTATTGAAGCTCATCTAGTGACTCCACCCTCCCAAAACCTTTCTTCTTCCAAGCCTTTTCCCCCGTGCAGGTTCAAGCCTTCTAAGGCCTACCAAAGAAGGCCCCCTCTCAGGTCTCCCACTGTCAAAACCCTTTTCCACGGTACCCTTCCCCTTGATCCAATGTCTTACCCTTGGGAAAAGGACCTCTACAAACCCATTAACATGTCCACTATCTAGGGACACCCCAATGCAATGCCAAAAGAGTCTAACAAGTGGTTGTCAAAGTTGCAAGGAAACAATGTAGTGACCGTTGAGGATCATCTTTATATCATGGGCCGACACATGGACAATGCAGGGATCAAACATGAGGATGTATCCATGAGTCTATTTGCTTAATCATTGACTGAAGAAGCTCTTGATTGGTTTAGAGGCCTCCCTGACAATCATCTCACGTCCTATGAAGCTTTTTCCAACTTATTTAAGAGCAGATGGTCAACAAAGACAGACGGTGGGATGCTTGGAGCTCAATTCAATCAGATAAAGAAAAAGGAGAATGAGACAATGAAGGAATTCAATACTATATTTGACAGGTTGTACAACCAAATTCCAATAGAATTTTGTCCTACATCCTCATCAGTTCGCCTTCTTTATATGAACGTTTTTTAAGGGAAATTCTACTTTATTTTGAAAGACAAGAAGCTCACATTGTTGGCACAGGCCAAGCCATACATTGATGACATTGAAGAGAATCTCCTTCATTCAAGGGTAGAACCTTTTCAGTACCCTCGTGCTAAGGCAGAAGCAAAGACTAAGGTTTCCAACAACAATGTTCCTAATCCGATTTCCCTCTTGACCTAGAAAATAGATCAGATGAGTACTCAGTTTACCCAGGTACATAATCAAATTATGGGTTGTTTGAATACTATAGAGAGGAATCAATCTTCTCCCAGACTTCAATTTTTCAAACAGCATAGAGATGCCACATGTTCGAAACCAAGGCCTCAACAAGAAGCAAAGGCCCCAGATAATTTAAAACTAGTTGGGACGGTTCACATAGAATCTTGGTTCCTTCCATGCAAAGAACCTCATAGAGAAGATGGATTCCCCCAACGAGATGAATAGTCTCCCAACGATATGAATTTCATAGATATGATTTGCGTGTTCCAAAAGGAATAAGTCACACAAGAAAAAATCAATGAAGCGAGAAGCCGAGGAGAAAGAGAGGGGAGACTCTGGGCCTTGAATTAGTTAACAGATGATCATAAGAAGGAATTGAGGAGAGGGAATATTTTACATACACCATAAGAAATAAAGCTTCATCCTCTCCATCACATCCAGACACTCCTCGTCCATCAGCAGAGAAGGTGGCACCACCACTTCCACTTCCGATACATGAGTTGCTTTCTAAGACAACTCATGCAGATGATATTCAGTTGAATATAGATGTTGCAAGCATGTTTGGAAAACTGAATATGACGGTCCCAGTGACAGAAATGTGTAAGATCCCTTATGTGAAAAGGGAAATTTTGAAAGTATTACAGGTGCCAACTGAGAAGGAAGACCCTCCTATCGTATTGACGACTATGTATCTCGATCAGTCGAGAGACATGAATCTTCCCTTCTGTCTTTAATTAGGCATGAATGGCCTCCGCTTAAATAACTGTATGCTTGATTTTGGGGCCTCATCAAATGTCCTGTCATTGAAGGTGATGGAACAACTTGGTCTGAAGACAACCTAACTTTATGGAAATGTATGCAGTATTGATTCTAGGAGGGTCAAGGTATTTGGGGTGTGTGAGGACGTTGAGGTTTTTGTGATTGATTTTCCACATATCAACCTCCTCATGGACATATTAGTGATCGATGTTTCAGATCATTTGGGGATTCTCTTGACAAGAACTTGGTCCTCTTCCCTTTGGGGTTTTCTTGGCATGAGCCTTACCCATGCATACATTCCCATGGGCGATGGCACGTATGAGATATTACACATCCGGGAAAAGAATGATAAACATGTGATGGATCTAAGTGTCCTTAATTATGTAAATGAACACAATTATGGTGTTTCTCCACAGATTATTGAGTATGATCCATATTATCTTCCCTTCATACAGGAAGACTCCAAAGAGATGTTTCTCCCATGGACAGATGAATACAAAGAGAAACTTTCAAAATACCATGGGAAGGAGTCGGGGTCTATCCATATTCTGAAGAGAGAAGGTGAAAAACATGAAGAAAACATCAAAGAGACGGTCTACACAGAGCCTCCTTCATATCCATGCATTGAGAGTACACCTTGTATCAATTTCAATGAAGGAAGTCTTGTGCTCATATGGGACAAAAGAAAGGGCAAGCCCATGTATGAACAAAGAAAAGACAACTCATGGCTTGGCCCTTACGTAGTCAAGAAGAAGTTTGATAAAGAAACATATTATCTGACAGCCTTAGATAGGATAAATATGTCATTACCAGTGGATGGATCTCTTCTCCAACCTTATGTTTAGGTCACATGACTTCTTCAAGGATCGTGCCCCAAGTAAGTAGTTAGGTCATATTTCTTTCCTTGCATTTGCATCTCGATTCCTCATATTAGTTTAGATGCATTTCATATTTCATTTTTCTCTACTTGCATATTGATTTCATGCTTAGTTTAGAATTTTTCTTTTCTAGATTAGTTTTTATTTTTGTCCTTTATATATATGGATGAAGGGTGATAGCACCACCCTAGATTCTCTGATGCTTTTTTTCGAGCTTTGGCAGGCATGGATCTACCAGGATATGTTGTGGTTCTCATGCACTCTATGATGAGCACACGTCCCCAATTAGGAGCCAGATGTTATCCCCATTTTGTGGGATAACTAAGGAGATTATGTCTTGAGGCCCTCAAGTTGCAGATATGGAGTGCTGAGAGACTACATGACCAGCAGTATCCACTTGTGCAGATGGAGACCCTTCTCACCACCACAGAGGTCATAGATTTTTAGGTGGCATCTACCACACCAACTGGCTTCCGAGAGGCACTGGGCCTTGCTCCATGAGGTACAAGTCAGGTATTATGGTGAGTTTCATTTCAATATTTGAGGCATTTGAGTATATTATATCTTAGATTGCTTTAGATTTCATGACATATTCTTGGACGTTATGCCTTTTTCCATGTTTCACCTTGGTGGTTGACATTGTGCCTTAGTAAGTGGTATTCCTCAGGAATGGCTTTGCTACTAATAAATCACTTGAATATCCATCGTACCGTTCCTAGCCATGCTTACCACTTTTCATCACTTAAACCCCCCATTTCCTTGTCTCTTGAGATTTTAGGGTGTATTGACCCAAGAAGGGGTTGTCCCTCACTCTATGGGAAAAAGGGGTTGAAGGCCCAGAGGGATTGTTGTTGGGTAAAATATAAAAACATATGTATAAACCTTCCATATGCTTCATCCAGGGATCCCCCAAGAAAGCAATGAAATGTGTATCTGTAAGAAAAGGGGGACCCAGAAGAATAAATGATAGAATGCTTAGGGCATTAGTTGGAGGATGGGAAGTCTCATCATGAGTCAGTCCATCATGATCATGGGTATCTAGTGGTATGAAATTACCATCATCTTGCCACCAAGCCAGGGTAGTGGATCTCAGTTGCACGACTAAGAGAAAGGGGGTATCATCACGATCCAACCTTCTCATTTCCGCAAGGTATTTGTGAGTGACACTGTCATTATTTGGAAACCATGCCAAGACAATGGCCTTCAAATCATCCTTAAAATATGAAAGAAACAAAGAATGGAAAAATGATGGGCTTGGAAAAATTGCATTGCAAACGAAGGTACCACACACCCTCTACAAAGGCACCCATGAATGAGACACTACAACCCCTTGTATTCCATGAACCCCATGCCCATTGAGTCTTGATCCTTAACCACTTCATCCAATTTACATTGCTTAGAGAGGCATCACTTGGAAACACTCCTTGACCTAGGGCAAGATCTACCCAATAGGAACCCTCGTCAACCCTCTCATATCCAAGTTTGGCAAGTCGCATAATATATTTGAGCACTTACTTGTTTGACAGGGTAATATTTGATGCACATGCTTAGGTGTCTCATTTATTGATTTGATTTATTCACCATGATGTTATGACTTGAGATCCTTGGAGGGCGTGCTTATTTGTCTTTGCAGGACCTATTTGGTGGACGATTTTGGAGGAACAAACCTAGCTTGGGCTTCCATGGGGCTTGAAGCCCACAAGTTGGATGTCAAGGGCCCTCATGCCAAATGAGAGAGATGTACCTTTGGAGACCTAGAATATGAATTTAGAGACATGACCTAGCCCTCACATGCCAAATGTTTTACGTAGGAGAGGCAAAATGTCATCTTTTGGAGGCTTGAAATCATGCTTGAGGGGCTTGACATCACTTCCTCAACCCATGCTAGCATACATCAAGTACAAGCATCCATACAAATGATCCAAGTGTGTCCATATCATATAGGATGTAATGCACTCCTCCATAATTCCAATTGTTCCTCCTCTAAAGCTAGGCATCGTCCAAGCAGGTAGTGACCATCATGAAGAAGTCACCAAGATGTTAGGATATTTAAACTCTAGCAGTTAGTTAAGGTCAACTTGGTCTAATGCAATATTAGATTAAAGTGTTCTTTTAGTGTGTTTCCTTAGTGTGATTTGGTTTATTTTCTAGCATATTTTATTTAATGATTGAATTTGACTTATTTTCAAGAGATGTGAATAATTATTGATGTCTAAAGTGTTTTTTTGGTGAATGATTATCTGGTTTGGAGTTTCATGCATTAATGATTTTTGACAAAAGTAAAAGTTTATTGCAACTCTATTTAAAATATTGGACTATGCAACAAAAGGGGGATTGACCCATCACATTTCCCTTTGATCATGTTATCGCACAAGTTTAGCTTGGGAAAAGACTGACCCAAC
>JASDQU010309645.1:111705-122652 GCA_032191745.1 Picea mariana
ATATCCCCTAGGGTCATCGGGATTCCCCCCTTGAGGTGACTACCTCACCTCTAAAGTGACGGGAACACCTGCCTAGGGTGACAGTGGGTAGGTTATCTCTAAGTTTTCACCAATTGGTGGTTGGGTCAGTCTTTTCCCAAGCTAAACTTGTGCGATAACATGATCAAAGGGAAATTTGATGGGTCAATCCCCCTTTTGTTGCATAGTCCAAGATTTTAAATACAGTTGCAATAAAATTTTACTTTTGTCAGAAATCATTAATGCATGAAACTCCAAACCAAATAATCATTCACCCAAAAACACTTTAGACATCAAGAATTATTCACATCTCTTGAAAATAAGTCAAATTCAATCATTAAATAAAATATGCTAGAAAATAAACCAAAGCACACTAAGGAAACACACTAAAAGAACACTTTAATCTAATATTGCATTAGACCAAGTTGACCTTAACTAACTCCTAGAGTTTAAATATCCTAACATCTTGGTGACTTCTYCATGATGGTCAYTACCTRCTTGGACGATGCCTAGCTTTGGAGGAGGAGCAATTGGAATTATGGAGGAGTGCATTACTTCCTAGATGACATGGACACACTTGGATCATTTGTATGGATTCTTGTACTTGACGTATGCTAGCATGGGTTGAGGAAGTGATCATGTATGTGTAGTGGACCCATGGGAGCACATAACTTTTGGAGGAGAATTGGAGCCTTACTTTCCTTGGAGGAGGAGTGTTAGATGTTGCTTGAGGAGTGCTCATACCTTGGAGCCTTGATTTTTGATGGCATCACCTTGGAGCTTGACATGTGTCCTTTTGGAGTGGATCAGATCTCTCATGTCGACCTTCTTGTTAGAGAAAGGTTGCTTGTAAAGGATTAGTCCCAATTTATATCATTGGCCTCCCTTACCTCTTATATAAATAGAGGAAGGGAAATTTTTTTCATCATATTGTGTTAGAGAACTGAGGAGTGGAGGGAACCTCCCTCTCTTATTCTCTTATATATTTTATCTTCTATATTTGTCTTGAGTGTTGGGGTTCATGGAGAATCTAAGGAAAATTCTAGGGTTAAGGTTTTCACCTTAAGGAAGCAAAATAGAGTAGGGTATGGTAAAACTACAAGGGAGAAGAAAGCATTGTTGAGGAAAGAAGGAGACGACTTCGACTTATGGGAGGCAAGTGTTCAATCCAAGGAGGATTTGCTTGTGTTTATGCTTACTTGTGGAGATATTTGGTGGTGGCTACAGTTTTCTTGGTTTTCCCTAGCTAGGGTTTTGGAGAACTTAAATATTGTACTAGCTTTATGATAAAGTTATGGTATCTACATGTACTTGTGTAATTACAATACTTATAGCTTTATGATACTTGTGTAATTACATATTTGATTTTTAGTTGTCATTGTCTTCTTGATTAAGTATTTTTCAGCACTTATTGTTCATGTTGATTGGACACATTTAAGGGATGAAATTGTTAAGGTATTCAACATATAATTGGAAGATAATATAGCATATCTACTGATGTAAATATGTTATAATAAAGGTGTTTTTAGATCTAGTTTGTGCTCGTAAAAGTGTTCCCTAAGGACTAAAACTTGCTATCATATGTTTGGCATCTTTTCTCTTGGGTTGCCTAGTGTGTTGGGTTTAATTGAGATGGAATATTGTCCTTTGTTTGTTGTTGTAAATTAATATTTTAGAATATCTAGCCATAAGGATGAAGTTCATAGGGATAGGATTCAGGAAACCTCATTGTGAGGTGAAATTTATGTTTTTCATTAAAAGTTAGAGAATCGAAAATTCCCTGCATGCAATTGGATCAAAGGTAACAATATGCCAATGTTTTAGTTTTCCCCAAATGTTTTCTTCCAGTTTGTATAGTAGTTAATTGTGTTTAGTGTGATTTTTCCATTCTTAGGGTTTTGGATTCATTGGGGAATGGTACTTCAGGGTAGGCTTTGGGTTTTAGGAAAACAATTGCAAATATATGGTTTTGGGGGGTAGGGTTTGTGGATTTAGGGGTAGATTTACCTTGGAAAGGGTTTTACCAGTAAAAAATTAGAATAAATTTTATAGAAAATTAAAAATGATGTAGGGGTTTAAGGGATTGTGATAATTTATGTTTTTCATTAAAAGTTAGAGAATGCAAATTTTCCTACACTCAATTGGATCAAAGGTATCAATATCCCATTGTTTTAGTTTTTTCCAATTGTTTTCTTCTAGTTTGTATAGTAATTCACTGTGTTTAGTGTAATTTTTCCATTTTTAGGGTTTTAGATTCATTGGGGAATGGTATTTGAGGGTAGGCTTTGGGTTTTAGGAAAACAATTACAAATATATGTGTTTTGGGGGTAGGGTTTGTGAATTTAGGGCTAGATTAACCTTGGACAAGGTTTTACCAGTAAAAAATTAGAATAAATTTTATAGAAAATTAAAAACGATGGAGGGGTTTAAGGGATTGTGATTACCACATCCTCCTTCTTTTCTTTGTTTCTTCCTCTTCTTCCTCCTTCTTTTCTTATTTTTATACCTCCTCCTCTTCTTCTTTTTATTCCTCCTCCTTTTCTTCTTTTTATTCCTTCTCCTTCCTCTTCCTCATTTACCCCAAATCCTCTTTCCTCTTCCTCTTTTTCCCCAAATCCTCTTTGTCTCTTCCTCCTCATTCCTTCTTATTTCTCTCCTCCTCCTCCTCCTCCTCTTGTTTTCCCACTCCTTATTCCTCCTTTTCTACTCTTTATTCCTCTTCCTCTTCGTCTTTTTATCATCATCCTCCTTCCTCTTCCTCTTTGTCCCCAAATATTATTTACTCTTCCTATTTTTCCCAAAATCCTTCTTCTTATTCCACTTTGTCTCCTCCTCCTCCTCCTCCTCCCTTCTTCTTCCTGTTCCTCCTTCTTCTCCGCCTCTTTTTTTTCAACTCCTCTTTCTTTCTCTTTTTCTTCTCCTCCACCTCTTCTTATTCTCCATCTTCTTCATCCTCCTCTTCTCCTTCTCCACCTCTTCTTCTTCTTCTTTCCCTCTGTATTCATATTCCTCTTTTTCCACAAATACTTCTTCATATTTTTACCCAAATCATTCGTCTTCCTCTTTTTCCCCAAATCCTCCTTCCTCTTCAACTTTGTCGCATACTTCTCCTCCATTCTTCTTTATCTTCATCTTCTTATCATCCTCTTATTTTTCGACTCCTCCTTCTTCCTCTTATTATTATTTTTTTCCTCCCCCTCTTCCTCTTCTTCTTCCCCTCCTCCTTCATCCTCCTCCTCTTATTCTTCCCCTCCTCCTTCCTCCTCCTCTTATTCTCCCCCTCCTTCTTCTTCATCCTCTTTTACCCCTCCTTCCTCCTCCTTCACTTTATTCTTCCTCTTCCTCCTTCTTCTCTTATCTTCCCTCCCCCCTTTTTCCCTTCCCTTCCTTCCCCTCATTTCCTTAATACTTGAATAATACATAGGAATAAATTTTGCATATGGAAGAATCAAAATTTGAATGAAATAATGTCAGATAAAATTATGTCTTGAATATATATGTTTGTGTATTTTGGATTGCATTCTTTTTCTAAACTCTATTTTGATTAATGCATTTATGTTCTAATTTATTTATTGAGTATTTGATTATGTACTAACGTTGTTATTGAAGAATTGTAGTACATTTATAGATATGAGTTTATGTGGATTTGAATTTTGGGGTCATGATGATGATCGCATGAGAAAGGATGGGAAAATATAAAAGGGGGGAAACAATTAGTTGGCATTGATGGCAAAAAAGAAAAGGTGAACAATAATCACCAATCACATATTTTATTTTATGCTCAAGGATCGAATCATTGTGGATGGGGAGCCCTCAATTCTCTAACAGATTCATGGATCTAATACTACTAGAGGTAATTTTTATTGCTAAAATGGAGTTCTTCACTTTCTCTTTTTTTTTTCTAATTCAAGAAAATATCATATTTGTAGGTTATGATTTTAATTATTTTATGAAATCATTAACAATAATTAGTAGGTGATTGTGTACTAGCTACTTATTGGCAATATTAATTATCATTCTCTTCGATAGATACAAAGTTAGAAGAGTATGGCATGTGTCATTTGACGAAGAATTAAAATATGCCCTGAAGAAAAGCTATGTAAATATGGTGAACTTGCAACATATGGAAGTCAAGGTAAATTATAATTAATTTTGTCTTTAAGTGTGAGAATATAGTCCTCCTGAATAATTTTGTCTTTGATGTGAAAATTAGATGCCTATTGCTAATTGTAAGCATGATGATTAACCTTTAATTGCATTCTTATAATGACTTCATGAGAAGAAAAAGAAGAAGAAGATGGTGTGGCTTTGAACAATGAATACAAAGTTGATGACATATCAAGATATGATTAGTCCAACTCGAGCCATGATTTATGATTTGATTTGTGTACTCTTGTAGTTAATATTAGTGTTTCCCTAGGATAGTGGTGGAACACTTGTTCACGGGGAGAACATATATTACTATGTATATGTACATAAGATTCTCATTTCCCATGGGGTGGTTCTCTACCACTTGTTACATGTAGAAAAATGACAATTATATATTAATTACTGTAAATTTATAGATGTAATTTTTTTTATCTTGCATATTCAAGTATATTAAAATATGTTTATTGCTTAGAATATAATGGAAATTCCCTAGAAAAAAAGATCATGAATATATTGTTTAATAAAACGTTATCAATTGGGTTTAGTTCAGGTGGTTAGGGGGAACAAGTGACATGTTGAGCTCTTAATGAGTATATTGTGGTAATGGTTTTGAGCCTTATTGTTGATCAACCTTGACCCTTGAAGATTCTATGATTTACCATGGGTACCATCTGTTATAGACTTAATTTCCACCCTACGGGTCAGAAGGGAGTTCATAAGATGATACAAGCCTAAATACATGATTTGCCTAGAATTTGGCCCCTTTTTGGAGGTCATCGTGAGTCTAAGAGGGTTCAACACGTGATGATCATTGCACATTGGCAGTAGTGAAATAAGCAATGAATTGTCAAACCTTATAGATTCATGGAGTTACGAAGTGATAGGCCTAGGAACTCATATCATTTGAGTCTCTAGTGGCCTTTAAAAGATCTACAATCTCTCCCAAGCATCCTTCAAAGAGTTATATAACAAAGGAAAGTCTTGGGCAAGAGAAGGAGGAATCAAGAGTATTGTTATGTCGTCCATTTGCAGAGGTGCTTGTCTTGTCCATCACAGCCAGAAGTCAGAGAGCCTAGCCTGACCAAGAAGCCGAAGGGGGAAGCAAGGAGCAAGGAGTCAATGGAGAATGGAATCATCACCAAGGTATGTTTTGATGTAAGTTCTATATCATATCTAATATATCAATGTTTTCCCCCAAATGTTTTATGTTGATTGTGCAAATGTTTGGATTTGATTTTATGAATGATTAATCAAATTAGATCTTAGGCATATTGATGGTTTCTAATACTAGAGAAAGAATAATATTGGAAACATTTATCTCTTGTGTGCAGGGAGCACGTGATAGGAGTTAGAGCTAGAAATTCAAATCTACATCAACCAAGATACACAAGAACAGCCTTCAGATACAAGGTATGCTAGTATATCCTTCTTGGGCGTAAAAGAAATTGTTTTCTCTAGATATAGGAAACCATAGAAGTATAAACCCCTGTTTAGGCAGGTCCTAGGGAGATTTTGTTGTGTATTCAGTAAGATCCATGCGATATTTTGTCCCATAACATAATTGGTGATCATAGTAGGGAAGGATTATTCTCTAGTTTGAGTCTTTTTGCCAATCATTTCCTCTCCTTGATTGTAATTTTCTTTTGTTTTTATTCCATTTGTTCCTCCAGAGCCTAAATCCATCAGATCTGATAGATCTGAGATGGATGTCACAGATCTGGAACATATCCATGTTTCCTAAAAAACAACTTTTTTTGCATCATCATAGTTTGCAACATAGTAGTCACACGATGATCATCGTCGGTTTACTCTCTTATGTCCTGCGACGACCTGTGAAAACTAAAAAGTTGTGGGAAAAAACCCAAGCCCTTGAGAGTAGGTTGTACTTGTCACATACCCACCACAGCAAAAATAAAATTTTCACTCTTCTTCAAGGGACAGAATCCCCGAATTCCTATGGGGGCCTAGTGCAGGCTAGCTCTTCCCTTATCCACCTCCATGTGATCATTGGTTATGACCACAGGCCAAGCCAAGAGGCACCTTTCGCATTTCACGACTCAGCTATGTAAGAGAGTCAATTCTTTCAACTCTTCAAACCCTGAAACCCAAAATCTTACCTTCGATGAGATCGACGGCTGCGAATCTCCCCCTGATCCAACGGTCCTAGCCGTATCGAGATTTCGGTAATCGGGAGTTCGAAATGAAGCGACCCCAACCACTAGTCACTTCATTCCCCGAACTCCGATATGTGAGTTCTCATATGAGATCCAATGATCCTCAATGATTAGGATCCAACGGTCCAGATCTTTTCAAAGTTTCGTGAACCGGGAGTTCACGATGAAACGACTCGAAATCTCTTGTCACTCCAATCCCCAAATTTCGATATGGGATTTCATGTATGAGATCAATGACCCTCATTGATCTGGATCTGATGGTCACTATCCCTCCTGAGCTTGAGGGTGTTGAAAGACACTCAGTCTTAATCGTGCGTCAAGGTTTCGTATACCAGGATTTCGCGACTTGCAAAGACGAGGGGTCTTGCCCTCTGGTTTCCCGGATGCTGAAATGCCGAAACTTATTCATGCTAAACCAGCTCATCCACAGAACGCATCGGGGTTTCGTATACTGGGATTTCACGATTTGCGAAGATGAGGGGTCTTGCCCTCTAGTTTCCTGGGTGCCGAAATGCCAAAACTTATTCACGCTAAACTAGCTCATCCACAGAGCGCATCAGGGTTTTGTAAACCGGGATTTCGCGACTTGCGAAGATGAGGGGTCTTGTCCTCTGGTTTCCCAGATGTCGAAACGTCGACTAGCAGCCACGTGTCCTATGCTGATGAACAGTTCCGAATACTTTGAGACTTTCAGGACTTCATCGAGTCCACTCTACTACCTATGCAAGGGTTAAGATTGACGGTCAATAGAGCTCCGACAGGTCCTTGGATCTATGGTCCTGGTTCCCATCGCTACTTGTGAAGGTTGAAGGGATCGAGGTATTAACGCCTTCGTTCCTTCCTCCAATCTAATGGTCGAGACAGACCTCAGATCCTTTGAAAGGATCTTGTCCGTTCATCTAGCAAATGAAAGGGTACTCTCTTTTGGTATTTGAAACTCGCTATCCTTCCTGAGCTTCATCATCTATGGAGGACTTGAGAGCTTTACGCTCTTTCTCCTGGACTTGACTCTTAGAAGAGTCTTCATCACAATTATTGCTCTCCTTCATCAAGGGGTTCTGGGGTTCTATTTGATCACAAAGAGCCTGTGCATATCTGCACTACCTCTCATGAGCTTAACAAACTCCATCCTCTAAGGGACTCAGAACAACTAGGTGAGTAAACCATCGTACATGCAACTACACCTAAGGTCAACGAGCTCACAGTTCATGGCTCTAGCTTAAGACACTACAAAACTCAAGAGTTTATGAGAACAAGTCATGTCTGAACCATATAATTCCTTACTTGCCTAAATATACAATCATGCAGAAATAGAAGGGATACAGTATATCCATTAAGCATTCATTCACATTCCTGAAGGCATATGTAGTATAACCAATTCATACATAGTTACGGCTAAATTACACAGGGTAGGAAATCGCTTGTCTATTACGGTTTGCCGCCAACCAATTGATTGTGGGTGTTCATCCTTCCACCCAACCATAGGCCCAAAGGCATTCATTCTTAGCACTCTGGCCACCCCCGTGCCAAGCCATGATATCACCAAGGATTTCTCACACTTCTCGAGGGTTATTCCTCTGTTTCCGCTTCTATTTGGATATTGTTCTCCATATCTCAGAGCTTTCTCTCTCAGTTATGGCCTCGGTGAGGTTTCTCAAATGCTCCTTAGCATCAAGCTCACGGCCTTCCATTCGTGACTCGCTGGAGAGCTCCACGCATCTCCCTTGCGAGCTTATGCTCTCTTCTTCTTTTTTTGTCTAGTGTCTCCTCTCTCGTGTGTATCCCTCTTACCCTGGAAGGTTTTTGTTGACCTATCCTATTCCTTCTGTCAGAAGGAAGCTTAGGTTTGCAGGTCACTGCAGTACTTCGAGCTGATAGCCCATGTTTCCATTTATGGGGGTGGTTGATTGTTCAACCACCAGTCCTTTCTTCTTCAACTGATATCTTTCCTTGGGATCCGAAGGAGGTTGTCATCCTCATCAAGGGAAATTTGGGGTTATTTGTCATAATGAACCCTCTCTTATAGTTTTCAAATTCTTCCTCTAGTGATATCATGGCTAGTACTTTCAAGGATTCACCCCCACAGTCAGTCATTGGCAACTCAAACAATAATACATTTACATTGTCCTCATG
Source organism: Picea mariana (assembly GCA_032191745.1). Classification (NCBI taxonomy): domain Eukaryota; kingdom Viridiplantae; phylum Streptophyta; class Pinopsida; order Pinales; family Pinaceae; genus Picea; species Picea mariana. Next base: position 120,180 of record JASDQU010309645.1, read on the forward strand.
CATTAGCATGGTAATTCCTATTTTATGATTAATTATAAATTGGGGGAAACAGGGTGTTACAATTCCCTCCCCCTTAAAGGAACACCGTCCTCGTTGTTCTTTCTCAAAAACACCTATCATGCCTTTCTCATTCGGCCACTTCAAAAGTATTGACCTTCGTCCTTAGTAAGGTCCTCTTTTAGGATCTTAGTCTTCGTCATCTACCTTTAATAATTCTTGGACAACAAGCACATTAATCACAATTTTGTGCGAAAACATCTTACTGTTGTTCAAAATTCAAAAGGAAATTCTCACACTTCTTAGCACAATACTTATTTGTGTAGTTTGTGGATCTGTATCCACATGGTAGTTTTGTTATCCATGCTCATCGCTTTCCTTGACGTACCCATTGGGTGCATGATTCCAATTCAATAGTTCACAAGAGCTATCATGATTTCATCTTCCTTTCCAAGGTTTTTCCACACGGGAAACTACCCACTATGTGCATGATCCTAATAGTTTACAAGAATTATTAAGGTCTCCTCTTCCTTGCGGTCACTCACCCTCCAGGCCCAGGCTCAGGCATCCCCTTCACTGTTATACAGTCCCTCGGGTGATCCATCTTGCCCTACCAAGGTTTTCTCACACAGGAAAATTTTAGAGACTCTATCGAGTCTTACAGTTGAGGCGTCCCTCAGACTTGCTCTATCGAGGCGTACCTCCAGCTTGTGTTACCTCAACACAATAATTTCCAGTCGATCATGGCTTATCACGGGGTTTTCATGGCTCAGTAGTAGCCATGTTCATCATCTTCAACTTTGGCAGCCCTCATCTGTCCTTTCTGGACATGTATTTTCTTCTCACTTGTATCACAGGTATACAAAATTCATGAGACATCATTATAAATTCTAACTTTCAGAATTTTATTGCAAATCTGTCATGCACAGATTTTCCACTCTCACTATTTGTTTTCATATTTGTTTTGCACAAGAACCAGATTCATAATTATGGGACTTTCCTTCCCATAACGGTTTCGCTCAGCAGGCAATTGGCCTTCCTTATGGGCTTACAATGCTGCCATATCCAAGACCCCTTTACTTCCTACACTTTCAACTTCAATCGGCCAAACAACTTGTTAGCTTTTCCATACATATACATTGTATTGCACCTTTACAACATCGTCACAACAATTTCAGAATTGTGCATACTTAACAATTAAATTACTTTCTCAAAAAGGAAATACCATTCCTTGCAGTTTGGCTCAGCAGGCAATCAGTCTTCTTTATGGACTTACAACATTGCCATATCCAAGACCCTTTCCTCCCTGCAATTTTATTCTTTACACAGCCAAACAATTGTTAGTTTTTCGTGTCCATTACCTTTTTTGAAAATCGAGTATACTAACAGTCTAGGTCATTTCATCTATTCAAGGATTCAAAGCAAAAGGATACATCATCCCTTACCTATGCATCATTCCAGCTTACCAAATTTTCAAAATGTGATTCAGATATCAATTGATTTTAATGACTGCGCCAACATTTGTGGCCACATTCATACCCAATGCACCCTTGCATTGATTTCATGTTTGTCACACTTTATGACAGGTTCTTGGCCATGGTGTGTTGGAACCTAACCAACCACGTGGCCTATTCTTTTTCATTCATTCTTACAACATGACCATGCTTCCTACTATAGGCCAATCACGACCCCAAATCGGTATACCAGAACTCAAAGTTTCACATGAATGCTTTCAAGGACTCATTGATTGGTCAATGCATTCATGACATATTGATTCATGAATTCTCCCAATGGTTACAAACAGTGTTTACTACCAGAGGTTCATACCTCCATTATTCAGGTTCTCCTTCCCGAATCATACCTTACTTGGGTATCCAAGGCATACAACTGCCTTTCAAAGTTCATGCATAACACTAGGACAATAAAATATTTCAGAAGGGGTTCTTACCAAATCCCTTCATACCTTGTGCCACATAGGCACGAATATCTTTATACTGGTTCTTGGCTGCTAGCACTCTCTTTCTGATCTCTACCTCATCAATAGTGCTTTAGCGGGATTTTCACAGTCCTGTCAACAATCTTTCGATCGTAGCCTCCCCATGGTCACCCTCTACTTGAGGTTGTTCATTATTGGCAACTGTCTTTCTCAATAGTTCCAATCTTATTTCTTTCTACACATGACATACACCATAGGCACATTAGTCATCATGTAAATTAAAATGAAAGTACCATAGCATTTAAATTAATAAAATATTTTCAGACATGTCCCAGCATATCCATACGTACTTCATCACTCTATCCTTAATGTTTTCATGAGTGCAACACAACAGTTCTCAATCATTTTCACATTATTACAACCATCATCACTATGGTGTCAAAACATTTCCATTCATCAATGTACTAGCTTTCTCATACCATAGAAAACATAATGCACAACAAGGAAATAATTGAGGTCTCTCCCCTTCTTCAAATTATT